>JAPDSC010164970.1:0-10657 GCA_026290005.1 Latrodectus geometricus
ACCTTTCACCCCTTCAGTAGGTAGATAAAACAGACTACCAAGTATACCTTGGAACTAAACAGGTGGTTTCGCATTAAGCTGACAGTCTAACCACGTCATGTGCTTCAAAATCCAGGCCCTCGACAAGAACGCAGAATGAATTCAGTTTTTCTTATGAAAATTTTATACATTTATATCCAATAGCATTTTAAAAGAATTATAAAAAATTGCTTTTATTCTTTATATAAATATTTCTGATATAAGTATTCAAAAAAAATGTTTTAAAATATACTTCTTTATACAAATAGCTATTTTGAAATCAAAAAATGTATTGCACAGTTAAATTCTTATTAATTTTTAACAACAAATATAGAATTATCAAATTGTTCTCCTTAAACACACGCGTTTATGAAAAAGCTAGGGCAGTATACAATTGCTCTAGGCTCATCTTAACACAAGTTTCAAATAGCGTTGTTTTACATAATACAATGTGGTTTAATATATTCCTAAATTATATCAAACAATATAACTTAATATTTATTGATGTGTCAATCAAAACTTGTAAGTATCTAATGTAAAGGACATAATTAATAAACGTTTAAGATTTTAAGAAATTTTATTTCATTTATTTCTTATAACAAAATATCAAAATAATTATTTAAATAGACTAAAATTTATGAAGTATTGCTAAATATATTATATTATCATATAGAACTAAACTAATTAGAATTACCATTTCAAAGTACCTTTGAATATTAATTCTATTATTATGGAATCCTTTGAAATGGTAATTCAAACTAGTTAAAACTAGTTATATAAACATGAAATCTAATTATGTTAAGCTCCCTAGTAGCTGTGTTGTCAGGTTCACATTCACATTATTCAAGAGACAAAGCGAGGAAAAACTTTTAATAAAAACAGTTTCAAAAAATTCCTTCGCCAAACGTAGAGCGCCAGTGCTTTTATAACTGTACCTAGATTGAAAACAAAGCCTGCCATTTCTGAAAATTTCTCATTTTAGCTTCCTCAATAACACAAAAACAGTTACAAAATTATGCATGATAACAAAACACTATAATTTAGATTTAGTTTTGGAACATGGCATTTTAACTCATTTCATAATAGCTGAAATTCGATCTCCAATTAATTTTGTTGCGATTCAAAGGCAACTAAATTCTTGTTGCTACTAACTGTTTTATAAAATAATTTTACTGCAACATTGAAAAATTTCAAAAAACAGAAATATATTGAAATTGAAAACATTAAAATGTAACAAAGAAGTAAGACATTTTAGTTGAGAGAAGATATTTGAATTTGAATACATTGTATATATATGATTAACTGTTAGATATGAGAGAAAACAAGTGATATTGAGGTAATTAAATATTTAATATTTTTTGTTATTAAGAATTTAAATATTATCTCCCAGTAAGATATTTTCCACAATTACAGTTATTTCTATCTAAACTCTGGCTAAGATTTGAACTATTTTGTTTGATTAATCTCTTAATAAAATTTCTAAATCTGCCCTTTAATTGAATTTTTAATTAACATAAAATTATTAAAGTGCAATCTGCCTACAGATTGCCTGAAACATTCTGCTGTTCAATAATTGGTTCAACAGATCGTGGGTTCGATTCCCACCTGGGTCTTGGATGTTTGTAGAATTTCGGAATCCATTTTAAGCCATAGATCCCGGTCTAATTATGTCTCGTGTACAAAAAATGACCGTTGACCAACAAGCAAACCAAACTTGATTAACCAGCTGATGAGCTTGATTCCTACTATACTAAGTTTTTATATATGAGATTGAATTAAACTTTTCCTTTTATCAAACAAGAAGAAAATGACGTAGTTTTGGGACTATCTGCAAAACAAATAAATAAGTGACTAACAAGATTGGGATACTTTTTTGAGGTAAACAAATGCAAAATGCTTTCCTACATCGAAAAAATATGTTTTTAAATGTGTAGTTTTAAAATAGAAAAAGTAATAGATTACTTTACCAAATTTCCCGTTACATTTAAATGAAATAAAGAATTCTTCTAATGTATGAATTTATTTTGCATATGTTCTTTGTACAATGCATACTAAATAATTTTGGCACAACTGCCATAATCTATTAAGCCAATTTTTGAACTTTTTTGGGGACAAAGTAATGCTGCAAGATGACGTAATTGGAACGTAGTAAATTCTCCAGAAAATTTTAGCTAAAAGCGTAAATATATATTTTTGAAATATTCGATTTTAAAAAAAAGCATAAGAACATTAATTAAGCAAATATAAATAAGAAAAATATAGGAACAATAGTCGAATATTTAAATACAAATTCCAAGAAAAATAGAAGCAAGAATTCTAACTAAAACATAAAAACATGCAGAAAAAAAAAAGAAATATCAATATTAAAGAGAAATGTTGTCAAGATGATGTAATTGTGACCCAAATTCCTTTCTGGAAAAGCATACCCACACACCCACACATCTAAATAATAAATCTAAATCTCGTAAATAAAAAGCATAAATATGTTTGAAATATTCCATTTAAAAAAGAAAGCATGTGAGAACATTAATTACATAATTGTAAATACAAATACGGAAAACATAAGAACAATAATTTCGAAATCGTAAATACTAATTCTGAGAAAAATAAAAACACGAATACTATTGAAAACACATAAGAACATTCGCAAAAAAATAAATATAAAATAAAGTTAAATGATAATAATATTAATAAGGAAAGTATAGGGATAGAATTTTTCAAATGGAAATGCAAATTTCAAAATACTCATTAAATTAACAATTAATTGAAATATATATTCTATTTTGATAAAATAAATAATAAAATGACATACACAAACTAAAAAAGGATACGTGGACACAATTTTAAACAATAAATAATTAATACAAAATTAAAAAAAAGAATAACGAAAAAGAACACAACTTGTAGAATTTAATATCCAGAAGGTCAAAGAAATCTGTAGAACACACCCAAAAAATTCAGTCGGTCTATCCTGGGAAAAATTCTTATTAAAATCTGAAAATTGAATAAAATGTTCTGAAATTCCCAGCTATGAAGTAAATACTAGAGTTGTCAATATAGAATTTCATTGCTCTTATTATTTTTGTTCTCTATGACGTAATAACAATCCAGGTTGCCAGATAAACAAAGAAATCCGCCAAAAGCACAAAAAAAAACACCAAATTCAAAAATTGGCATGATGGATTAAAAGGCAGCTGTGCCATAATTTTTCTAACAATATTTTATTCATAAAAATAGAAACGTGGTTGAAAAAAGAGATTAATTTTTAAGAGCTAACAGTTATTTTCTATTTTAAGACCTTTTAATTTAAGAACTAATTTACCGTTTCTCTTACAAGTTCATGAAAAATAGCGTGTATGGTAATTGAAAAATTACTATTTTAATATAAATGAATTTGTTTCAATTAAAATATACTCCTTGTATATAACAGTGTGACCATTGTTGTTCTTGTGCACGAGTGTTTAAATATCAAGTTTGTAAAAATCACTTCAATTAGGCAGTCAAGTACTCTAATTTGATCTTTAAATATTTAAAGCTAAATTTTCTTACTAAGCACTAGAGGGTGGAAATACTTTCAACAGAATCAACTAATCAGTTATTTTAAGATTTCGTTGCTGCATCAGTAATGATTAATTTCGAAAAATTTTATGGAAAATTGTTCATTTTATTTTGCAATTTATGTAATTATTCCCCAAGCATATTTACCCAAGTTGTTGCACCAGCATGCTTCTCTAAGTCTAGAACTGAGTTAGGCTCTACCCATTGGATAAAAGCATTCGGGTTTTATCTAACGGGTGCAGCCTAACTCGGTTTTTGAAGTGAGCAGAGTTCCAGCCCGTAATACTGTTCAGGAACTCTGCTCTCTTCAAGAACGAAGACTTGGGATTTCTTTTCTCTTGTAAAATTCTCATTTATGCTTGGCTGTTCAGATTAGCGATAAAATGGGAGCGACATGGGATTTTACTTATTTCTCACATGTTTACATTATATATTTTTTTAATTAAAAACGAGAAAACGATATTTTATTATTTTTTGAGGCTACGGTGGCCTTGTTGGTTAGGGGCGCTCATTCCCATTATCGGTAGGTAGTTCGAATCCCGACCCGACCGAAGGCGGATAGGGATTCACTAATGGCGGCTGGAATATGTGAAATATGTCATGCTCAGGATGTCCTCCATGTGGAAGGATACTTCTAGGAGTGGTAGCCAAGTCTGGGGATCTTCTGTTTGGTACCTGCTTCTAAATCACGAAGACACACCCACTTATGGAACAGTAATGATTCATTCAGTAAGTGCGTTATTATATAAATTGCCTTCACTTCCACCCCTTGTACTGTTAAAAGGTGGAAATTCTATAGCAACCAGGCATTAGAAATTAAAAAAAACTATTTTGTCGAATTTTGCAATATAGTTTTTGCCTATTGCAGTGAACCTGTTTGCGATTTTTCCAATGCATCGCCGATTAGAAATGCATTGGAACGAGGATAGATGGAGTCCCGACTTCAGTAATTAATAACTTCAAGTTTCAAGCAAACTATATCTCATTCGATATATCTTTACTTGATAGACACGAAAAATCTTATTTCTTGCTGCAAATCAAAGTTTCGAACAAAACAAAATAAATAAAAATGTTTAAAAATAATAGTAGATATTTGTTATTTTTCCAAATTAAAATTCTTTCCAAAAAAAAATATTTGTTTTTAACAGCAAGTTACGGCCCACTAGTTGCGAGCTATAAATAATTAAAAAGTTATATACAATAGAAATTTTATCAAACTTTTATTATTTTTCTATTCTAGCTTAATCATAACTGTAACAGCATTATATTACGAAGTCTAACTTAAATCTGGAGAGTAAGCAAGTCTTATAAATTCGTCGACATTTTATGTACACCATAAAATAAAACATTTTCCAAACATATGGCAAGCCAGCAAGCTTTATTTATTTACTTGTTTTCCTCTTCATAAAGTGATGAGTAATCGTAACCGTAATCGAAACAGTTGGTAAAAGTACAATTTCCTGTCAATTTGTTCGAATTTATGAAGTTCAGACACCTATTGAGACATAAACAAGTGGTACTCGATGTAGGTGTAAATAAATAGCAATAGATCATTGAGACGGACACGTTTCTCTATTGTTTTCCCCAAGACAAGTGGATTAAGAATTGAAGTTTTTTTTTATTTTTAATAAAAAAAAGGACTATCACAAAATGAAATTATGACTACATGGATTATGAGAACAGATGAACTTTTATTTACTTTTTTATGATTCAAAGAAATTATAATCTGCAGCTTATTAATTAAGTAAAATACATCTGTGTGATAAGTAACACCTGTGCACTTTGGCACCACAAAAAATAATCTCGGCACCAGTGCCGATGGACAATCTTGAAAGATTTTGATTAAGTTGTTTTTGTTGAGTAGAAATGCCTTTGATTCATTGTCTGCTAAAAACATGTAAATGTGAAAAATTATTTACGAAAAAATTGGTCTTTCTTTTTTTTAAAACGCATATGTTGATTTCAGAAATTGTGTTCTTCAAAAACTAGTAAAATACGTGGAAATCTCAAATAGAAATAGAGACTATTATATGTACACAATATAAAGAAAACCAATATATATATATATATATATATATATTTGCTTCATGCGAAATTTTTGTAATTATTACAGTTATTTTTTATGAAAATTGAATTTTTTTCAAAATTTTCTTTTAATACTATATGGATTAAAACAAGGATTATAAGAAAATCACCCCTTATAAAATTGAAGAAAACAAGTAACACCATATAAATATTAGTAGACATAATATATCAACTAATATATGCCCAATATAGTAGGTTATTTGCACACAAGTAAAAAAATTATATAAACTATTTAAATTATAATTAACTATCATATACAAATACGCGTAAAGTAACTGCCTCTGAACATCATTTCCAGTTTCTACAAGACCTTGAAGGTTTGGGCGATTCTTAAACAGTTTAATAGCTGCTTATTTCACTCTAATAAGCAATGCTGTATTTTCTGAATAGTGTTAGATAAACTTTATTGGTACATTATTATTTAGTTAAATATTTTAAAACGTTTGTTTTTAATTCTTTTTAAATAACAAATTTAACAGTCTTTATCTAATTGATCAAAATTATATTTTTATAAGGTACTAGAGAAATGAATCAATTTACAGAAAACGAATCTTTTAAATGGCATTAAACTAACGTATTTCTCTAATTTATTAATATTTGTATATTTCTAATTTTATTTATTTTTGTTTTCACATATATCATAAACTACCCAGAAAACAACCCAACTCTATTTTTCCAAACCACATGTTCTGTCAGTGTACGTTACCAAGGAAAATTATCATTTTCCTTTGGGGGAAAAAAAAACTCACGAATGAACAGAAAGGAGGGAAAAATCAAATAAAGAAAAGGAAGTTCTTTCTTATTGTGGGGAGATGACATTGACTGATCACTTATTTTAAGGATAGTGAGACTTGACAAGTGAAGCCTAATAATTCTCAAAATCACCTCGGCTGAACATCGCCGAATTCCTCCGACTGTCTATTGCATTGTCGAATGTACCGTGTTCGTCCTGATGGGCAATGCATCCACAGGAATTTTAAATCCGAAAGGATGTTTGTCTTTGCGGAGCATCTCGCCTGACTCTGCGGAGTACAAATATTAAGAAAAACATGCGAAAAAAGAAAGGAGAGAGAGAGACAAGAGAAAAAGAAAATGGCCGCCCACTCCTACATGTATACCACCCGTCACCTCCAGATGCGGAGGAAATAAATTGGGAACCTGTGAAGCTGTGACCCCAGAAGATCATAAATTGCTCAGCCAATGGAATGGAAAGCTGGAAGAATAAATTTAAAAATGAAACATTCGAGCCAAGGAAACGACTTATTTTTCCGAGTATTTATCTGGAATAAAAATCGTTGAATAGCGAGTAGTCTACCTTATTTATCTCGTGTTCGGTTTAGTGAAATAGAAATATATCTTGAATAGCTTTTTTTCCCTCGGATTTGTGCATTCGATTCGCTTAAACTTCCGTAAAAAATGTATATTTTTCTTGCAGAATTTCTTATGTTTGAGAAACGTTAAGCTATTAAGAAGTGGAATTCGGAAAGTTTTTTTGTTGGAGAATATTTTTTATACTGTATAAAAATAAATATTTCGAAACTTGTAAGAGGAAAAATTTATCTAGTGTATTTTGTTTGAAGTTGTTAGTACAATAATATGGAAGGAAAAGGCTAATTCTTTTTTTCTTCCGGAAAAGTTTTCGTAGTAGCATAGAAATGAAAAAAGTGAGTTTGAATTTTTACAAAAGAGCTTCTGGTATTTTGAGTGAGCAGTAATTGAACCAGCAAATGTTTATTTTAAAAATTTTGAATTAGTGTCATAATATTTATAAATTTTGTGTCGATAAAAATTTTAATCTGTTATTATTGAAAAATTATACAAAATAGAAATGATATTATGCTTTTAACTTTGTCATTAAATATTTGAAAATTTAGCACATGTCTATTTTGATTTTATTAATTTTTAAAAAATAAAAAATAAATATTGTCTGTTAGAAAATATATTCATCATCTGTTTAGTTTAATGATGAAATGATAAGCAGATAAAGCAGCAAATGAGAATTTAAAAAGAGAATGCAGAAATGATCATTACTTGATCCAATGAAGGATAACTGCTCGTTATTAATAAAGAAGTCATAAATTTTGGATATTCACTATATTTAACTTCAATTATTGATCCAAATTATGACGATGCCCTTCATAATAAAGTAATAAAATTTAACTTTAGCTTATATTATTAAAGCTAAAATTAATTCAGGTAGTTTCAATTAAACTAATAATTAAAATAGCCATAGAGTTCTCCAGACTTCGATCCTTATTCCTACAAATAGATTTTAGGATAATATAATTCAGATGGATTCGGAGAATACTTTAAGAATCATTATTTATTTTAATTATCATGATTATATTATAAAATATTATCATTATTTATTTATTTACAGACATATAATCTGCAGAAAAACGCTCAATACTGCAGATTAGATGTCTGTAATCTTTATGACAGTAATGGCTCATTTTATAAAAGCTGAAATTCATCAAGAATTGTAGAAGAAAAAGAGGAGATAGAGCATAATTGAAACCAAAAATGAAGTTGTAGTTACAACAAATTCATTTCTATAACACAGACATCGAAGTATTTAATACAGAAGGTTAAACAAAATTAAAAGAATTCTTGTAAAGTTAATAAATACTACAGTACTTATACCATTGAACATTTACATCCACTTCGTTGTGACGTGAAATTTGAGTTAAATTATCAGTTTTCAGGTATTTATCCAAATAGACAGGGGTAATTGATCGATGATAACTTTTATATTGCAACACAAAAGATCCCATTATGACCCACAAGAAGAAATTTTCAGAGAAATTTTTTCATAAAATATTATCTATAGTTATACTTATAAAAGTTTTCTCCCTTTTTCTTATTATTTTGACGTCAATTATTAATAAAATTTACTGTCCTGTTTCAACTCCTTAATTCAGGAACGTTGACAATTATTATTATAAAAAGGTTTCGGGATATAAGAAAGTGGCTTCGTAGGAGAGCTTGTTGTGCTTTCAGCTGTTTAAAATTCGGAATCTCCGAAATAAATGAAATGCTTGTACAACAACAAGTTGCTTTGAATCCGAAGGCCCTTGCGGGGCTTTTTAATATCCATCGCCTAAATTAGCTTCTGAGAGGACATTTTATGAATAGTGGGCCACATTCACATATCGCAAAGGTAAAAACCTGGAAAACTCCCATTATTATCTACTGCATATTGCCTTCCGGGAAAACTTTTTAGTGGGAGAACGTCATATTTATGTATCACAAAGGAGGAAGCCCAGAAAACTCTCTAGCACCGATCTCGACAGACGTCATGCAGAAGAGCAGCATAGATCTCTTGTTGTTCAAAAGTGGCTGGGTTCAAATCCAGGATATTGTGTTCCAAAAAGTGGCATCGAATCACAAGGATACAGTGAGCCCTAATTGAAATTATTGAAAAAAGTTAATAACAAAGTTGTAGGGCAGCTGTTGCAAACAGTACTTTACGCGCAATACTGCGTAAAGTTGGATACCTACAATGCAAATTGGTTTGAGAGGAAGATAGTTATATCACAAAATGCGGAGGAAAGAGCAGTTAGCAAATTTACCATCAGTGCTCAATCTGCTGCTCTTCACTCTCAAGACACATCTGGAGGGTCTGATGTTTGTTATGTCTTTGAAGAAAAACAGAATCATCTTTTTGGAGAGCTGCGTGACATAATATTGCTGAAATTGGCTCAGATACGTTCATTTTTTCACCGTCTGTGGCCACCCGTTGTGCTACTCTATAATTTTGTAATTCACTTTTTTCTCGCATTTAACTTAATTTTAGAACTAGAGCATATGGCTTCTATGATTTTCTATCAGGGATGCTGCAACTCCTCTCGTCTGGTAGAACATTACATTTTCCTATTTTTAAATACGCTTTTATTATAACTTAACCATAAGCGTTTTAAAGTTTAAAGGAAATTGGTTTGGATTGTTTATTTGTCGCTCAACAATAATTTTCTTCAAACGAGTCTCATTAGACTGGGGTTTACAGTTTGAAGCGTATTCCAAACCACTACAAGCTCCCCAGCCAATAGGGGGAATCGAACCTGCGAACTGTTGAACTGAAGGCCAGAGTGCAAAATTAAGGAATGAGACGGAACTTCCTTTGGCATCCTGTATTTAGAATTTTTAACTCAAATACATCTTTACCTGAAACATTAAAATATCCATTAATTTTTCAGCAGCCCCAATATGAAAAAAAGATTATAATTTATTAAGTGAGCTTGTCAGTTTCATGAATTTTTAATAAATAAAAGTCAAAATTTTAAATTCTTGCTGTTATAATAAGATAGTGAAATGTTTTGCAAATTGGTGATTAATAATAACACATAACAGTAATTTAATATTGCTTTTAAATAAATGAATTGATAAAATAAATAGAATCAGTAAAAAAAGTTATCTTAACAAATTTCTATTAATTAAATACCTTTAATTTTATTTACAATACTTTTATGAAAGTAAAATAAATACAATATTTTTTACTTTAATTACTTATAAAAATTTACATCTTGACCTTCATTTGACCTATTTATTATTCTAGGAAAAAAAAAGTAACGTGAAATTAAAAGAAAAATTAGTTTTACTTTTAATTTAAAACATCAAATTGGCTAAAAAAATATAAACTATTGTTTGATATATAAGTGAGTGAGAAAATGTAATATTTTCATAACTGACAATACAAGAAACAAAGAAGAAATAACTACAAATACTTTTTTACATTCTAAAGTTTCCAAAGATTAAGATTCTTTTTCATTTTTTTCACTTCATAATTGGTTTTTTAGTCTGAATAAACTAACAAATACATATTCAAACAAATAATTAAAAGTGTCTTAAGTTCAAGAAGTTATATTTTTATTTCTTTTAACATGATTACAATAAAAAAAGTATTGCTATTAAATAATAAAACGAATATTATCACAATGATTGCAGGAATTAATCAATAAAAATTTCTTACTTGATAAATCACAATCATTTTTTTTTT
>JAPDSC010164991.1:1648-18726 GCA_026290005.1 Latrodectus geometricus
TTTTTCTTATAAATATATATAGACATATACATAAATATATAAAAAGAAAGATTAATTTTTCCTTCCCCCTTTTTTTTATTAGAATTTTAAGGAAAAATGAATGAGTTGAATTCACATAGAGTGCTTACAAAGGACATTATCGTTTGCAATCTATGTGGGTTCAAAAGAGTACAAGGGGTTATTTATAACACAGTGCAGCAATATATTTACTAGCACAGTTCCAAATGTTTTTATGCACAATATTTACTAAATTCCAAGAATTTTTGTGCACAGAAGTCTTTACATATAATGTTAAACTATTCGTAGACGTCGTGGGTGGGAGGAGTTATTTGTTAGTGGTTTTAAGCGTAGGACTGATCTTGGCCTATTGAAGTTAAGTATTTCATATGGGTTATAGTTTTGGATATTTTGTATTGCTGGGTTATTAATTTTGTAAATGTTTTCGTAGAATCGAAATGCAAGATATTTAATGTATCTCTCAAGCGACAATACACCCAGGTTTTCCCTTATAAGCTCATTCCTGAAGTAGTATTCCGCCCGAGAGATCATTCTTAAGATTTTACTTTGCTGGGCCTCAAGTATATTAATATTGGTAATTGCAGCTCCGCCCCAGATTGGGGCTGCATAGGTCATTATTGGATGCAAGTAGGCTTTATAAACCATTAGTTTGTTGAACAATGAGAGCTTAGAATTATGAGAAATGAGTGGGTATAGTGTTGTTTTTGCTAAAATAAGTTTATTTTTTATTTTATTAATGTGGGCTTTCCACGTAAGTCTATTGTCTAGTGTTAGGCCGAGATAGACTACTTTGTTTATCCACGGGATTGTTACTCCACCAAGATTAATTTGGGGAGGGCGGGTCTTTTTTCTGGTAAACATTATAGCTTGGGTTTTGTTGATATTCAGTTTTATTTTCCACGTTTGAAGCCACCCTTCTATGGCCGTCAGGTGTTCTGTGAGATTTTCATGTATTTTATTATAATGGCTATTAGTGGAGAGAATGGCAGTGTCATCCGCAAACAGGCAAAGCATAGTCCTGCGATGCTTGGGGATATCATTTATATAAATATTAAAAAGGAATGGACCCAGCAGTGATCCCTGGGGGACGCCTGCATAAATGGGTCTTTCAGAAGAGTAGTTATTATCAAGCCTTACGGCGAAGGTTCGATTAATTAAGTAATTTTTAATTAATTTTATCAGATAGTTGGGGAAATTATAACTGATCAATTTGTATATGAGCCCTGTATGCCACACCCGATCAAATGCTTTCTCAATATCAAGAAATATCCCTCCGGTCGATTTACGCCTGGAGAGACCTTTTGTTATTTTTTCAGTGGCTCTAAGCAATTGATGGGTGGTGGACATGGACTTTCTGAATCCAAATTGATCAGGTAAAATTATTTGGTTGTCAGTTTCAAAGTTGTTAAGTTTGTTCAGAATAATTTTTTCTGTTATTTTTGCCATTGTAGGGAGAAAGGAAATAGGCCTGTAATTGGCAGGGTTTTTTCTAGACTTTCCCTGTTTGTGTATCTGAATGATCACTGCCTTTTTCCACTGTTTGGGAAAATGTCCAAGTGACAGAATATCATTTATGATGTTTGAAAGATAGCAGATTGCAATTACAGGTAATTGCTTCATGATTTTGTTTGTCACCTGGTCATGCCCAGGACTTTTCTTGTTTTTGAGATTAATGATAATCTCCTCCACTTCAGAAGCAGGTACGTCACTAGTGTCAGGTTTAGGTTGTTTAATCTGAAGGTATGTATCAACGGCCACCCTAACCTTAGCATCATTATCAGGGTTAGATATGGCGTTGGTTACAAATTGTGCCTCCAGACACCTAGCGATGCACTCAGCTTTTTCCGAGGAGGAGACTGCGATTTTATTATCGTCAATGAGTGGGGGGAGAGTGTCTCTCTTTTTCTTCTTATTATTGACTGCTCTCCAGAATGATCCATTCTCTAGATTTAAATTGGTAATATAATTGGTCCAGCTTTTCTGGTTGTATTCGTAAATTTCATTTTTAATGACTCTTTGAAGAAAATTGATTTGGTTTTTTAAAGTGGGGGATCTTTGCCTATTATAACATTTTCTTAATCTGTTTCTTTCTTTTATGTGGTCAAGTATATTGGAGGGTAGGAAATCAGTGTGATTAACGTTATGAATAATTTTGCTGTTGTTAAGGGCATTTTTAATAATTTGGGTTATATTGTCCACTTTGGACTCTATTTGATGTGTAGAAACAGCTGGTTTAAAACTTTTATGAGAAATTTTTGTGTTGATTTCAAGTCTAAATTTTGACCAATTATGTATTATTTTCTGATTTTCTTGGTTTTCTGCCTGGGAGTTTGAGAAGTAGATTAGGACGGGATAGTGGTCGCACTGGAGGTCTTCCATGGTTGTGATTTTAGTTGGAGGTAAGACCCCCCTGGAGAGCAAAAGATCAATAAAGTTACCAAATGACCGGCCATAGTGC
This sequence comes from Latrodectus geometricus, assembly GCA_026290005.1. NCBI lineage: Eukaryota > Metazoa > Arthropoda > Arachnida > Araneae > Theridiidae > Latrodectus > Latrodectus geometricus. Next base: position 4,125 of record JAPDSC010164991.1, read on the forward strand.
GTTGGTTTGTCAGGACGAAATATTTGAAATTCTGAGTTTTGTATGAACGTGTTGATAACCCTACCAGGAGTGTTATTATAGTTGCAACCCCAGTTATGATGTTTTGCGTTAAGGTCGCCAGCCAAAATTATTTTGTGACTGATAGAGGTAATATTTTCTATATCCATGACAATATTTGCTTTAGCGTTTGGAGGAATGTATAGTGAGATTAGAGAAATATCTCCGGTATCAGGGTAGTGGAGGTTAACAACAGTTGCCTCCATGAAATAAAGTCTAGGGGTGGGGATGGAGGAGTGGCTTATTGCCGTTTTAATTATTATGTCCGTACCGCCTTGTGCTTGAGCACGGTCATTTCTATAGACTGAATAATTTGGAATATTAAGTTTGTTATGTTTTACAAGATGTGTTGCTTGAAGGAATACTATATCAATATTATTTTTAAAAATAAAGTTTTTAAATTCAGTAAGTTTGGCAAGGATACCGTTTGCATTCCACATCATCATTTTAAGGTTATTAAATTTTTATTTATCATTATTGGATTCGGTTATGCTTAGGGCTTTCAGTAAAATATTTAGTTTATCGGTAGAGTGGATGGTTTTTTCCAGAATGGGGACTGCACTGAGTAGGGCAGGATATTCTTTAAAAATAATATTAATTTCTTTTATAAGTTTGAGAATTACACTTATAATGTCCAAGTTTCCAATTTCAGTTAAGGGGTTAGTGGTAGGAGCAGGGCATGTCGTAGGTTGCTGGGGGATGCTCTGTGCAGTTGCCTGGGCAAATGTAACGTTATTTTTTATAAGTTTAGTAGGCATGACTGTTGATTGTTAAGATTTTTTATTTTTATTTAAGGGGTTGCTGGGGCAGCCTCCATATGATGCTGTGTGACTATTGCCACAATTTGCACATTTAGGTTTTTCGAGTTTTTTATGTGGGCAGCTCCTGGAAGGGTGTTTTTCACCACATTTGACACAATTTGCCTGAAGGTGGCATATGGACGAGTTATGTCCAAAGGCTTGGCAATTATAGCATTGCACAGGCCTGTTGTTGATGTATTTTTCGACTTTTATAATTACATGTAATATTTCGTTAATTTCGTATATTTTATTAGCTATCTCGTTACTGTTTAAGGTGATTAGGAAACATGGTATGGGTTCCTTGACTCTGTGTTTTCTCATCACCGCTACTGCAGCCACGTCAAAACCTCTTTCAGTTAATTCATCTTTTATTAGTTCTACAGGAGTAGAGCTAGGTAAACTTTTAAATACCACTTTGAGTGGTTTTTCGTGACGATTTTTTATAATAAGGCATTCAATATTGCTATCAGTTAGGTGCCTTGTGATTAATCGATGAGTTTCAGATGATGTTGGGAGAATTTTAACATATTCACCCGAGAGCTTGGCAGTAAGAGTTTTGTCAAAATTTTGCTTAAGATTAGAAATTGTCTCATTAAAATTTTTTTCGATTTTAATAAGTATTGGTGGAGTAACATTCTTTGGGACTTTATTGATTTCAGATTGGGAGTTAATTGTATTGTCATCTTTGTTAATCATATTCTGTAGGGGAGAATATTTATTTACAGTATCAGTCCGAGGGGGTAATTGTGATGTTTTAATTGAGGCGGTTTTTTTGGGTTTCACAAATCCTTCTTCATCACTGGTCGAAACTAGTGCTCTTTTGTTTTTCATGACATTAGTCACGCTTACGCCAGCACTAGTGGATGGTATTTGTGAATCATGGTATGAAACAGAAATAGCATTATGATTACTAGAGTTATTTATATCAACCTTATTATTTACATTTAAGAATTTAGGGAGACCTGGGCCAGCACTTATAGACTGAATACGTGGGTCGACATAGGAACCCATTGTGTTAATTGCATTACCAGGATTATTTGCAATATTTACATCATCCATATCAACAACATTATTAAATACAGAAGAATTATTAGATACATTATTTTGCAACACAGAATTTTCATACATATTAACAGAATTATCATTTTTAGAATTATTTACAACACAATTTGAAATATTAACATTATCATTATTTATATCATTGTCAGTAGAAAAGATTGAGTTAATAGTTTTGTATCTAGAGTTAAGATGAGAGTCAAGGACTGACCATTTTGATTTGTTTTCAACCTTTTTTTGGACCTTTTTGGTCCCCTTATTACATTTAGATTTTGCTTTTTTAGATGAAGTACATAAACTACTATAATTATCAGATTCAGAATCAGTTGATAAATTATTGGCTATGCTATCATTTTTGTCATGCAAAGTACAATTAGATATTAAACAATGACCAAATTGAGAGCACTTACCTCATAGTTTTTGGCTGCCTAAGAATGCCTGTTGCTATAGCTGATTTTGGTAAATCCAAAGATCATTGACATAATAGTTCATATCACATGATTCTATTCCATCCATTATCCGTTTTTGAGTATTCGCTAGTGTTTCCAATAATTCACTATTTTTGACTAAATCTTTTAGAGTGTTGCATCTTTCCACTTTTGTCACAGGAATACTGGGATCCAAAGATAGGAGTTGATCAAGATTAGTCACCACATTTTTAATAGAACATTTGGCGATCATACTAATAGTAGTCGAGTTAGGGTTAGTGCCCACCACGTTGTCGGATTTAACCCTATCGGGTATCACACTTAACAAAGGCACGTTTTGAGATTATTGTCTATGTGTATAGGTTATTAAATAATATCTATGCACACCATATTTTCAAACTTAACTAAATTTTATTATTAAATTTTAAGAAAATGGCGAAAACGTCGCGAGTACAAAATCTTTGGAAGAGAACTGGTTTCTGAGCACGTTCTTTCACATCGTCGGGAAAAACGTGAAGTGCTCTGTTGTTCCTCGAGCGCTTAAATCCGAGGAGATTGGTGTTGCCAATCTTCAGATAGAAAGTTTTTCTAGCTGCTGTTGCCAACTTCCGAGCAGAAGTGTTTCACCACATTACTCCCCCCCAAAGTGCCTAAGGCACGAGGAGTTACAGATATCGTGGGTTGAAATGAACTCTTCTGCCGGAACGCGTAGTTTGCACAGGGGGTTCTTCGCTTACAGCTGAGTCTTGAACCACAGGTACAGGCGTCACTTTCGGAGAGTTCGGGGAAGCTTGGGTAGCACTGGGAACAGGAACTGAAGATTCAGGAGTTTCAGACATTAAAAATGCTGGCTTTAGACGGTCGACATTGATAACGGATTCTTTTCCTTTGATGAGGAGAGTGTAAGTTTTATTAAGCCGTTTAAGCACTTGATAAGGACCATCATATGGACGAGTCAACGGAGGTTTTACTGCATCCTGCCTCACAAACACATGAGTGCACGAATCCAAAGCTGGGTGCATGAAATACTTGGGATTGGTATGAGCTGAAGAGGGCACTGGTGCAACATTTCACATAGACTCGGACAGCTTTTGTAAGAAGGAAGCTGGATCCAGCGAAGTAGAGCCACTTGTTGGCTGAAAGAAATCTGCAGGCAGCCGAATTGTTGTAACGTAAAGCATCTGGGCACAGGTACCACCAAGGTCTTCCTTGTAGGCTGATCGAAGACCTAGCAACGTAATGGGCAGGCTTGATGTCCACTGGACGTCATTGTGACACATTAATGATTGTTTTAATGATCGGTGAAACCTTTCAATTAATCCGTTCCCGGCAGGGTTGTATGGAGTTGTGCGAATTCGGTGAATGCCAAGGATTTTGTTGAGATTCATGAATAAGTTCGACTGGAACTGACGACCTTGATCGGTTGTTATGGTAGTAGGTATTCCAAATCTTGCAATCCAGTGGGCAGCAAAAGTTCGGGCGATGGTTTCTGCGGAAATGTCACGTATTGGAATAGCTTCCGGCCAGCGAGAGAATCTGTCGATCATTGTTAAGAGATAAGAATATCCTTCCGACGGGGGTAAAGGTCCAACAGTGTCCAGGTGCACATGTTGAAAGCGTTGTAAGGGGACAGCAAAGGCTTGCAAAGGGCTACGGTTGTGCCTGGAAACTTTTGACTTCTGGCAATCAATGCATGCGCGAGTCCATGCAACACAGTCTTTTGAAATTGAAGGCCAGACGAAACGAGAGAGAATCAGTCTTTTAGTTGCTCGTACTCCTGGGTGGGAAAGTCCATGTAGGGAGTCAAACAGAGTTTTTCGGAGTGGAGAGGGAACGAAAGGACGGATTCGATCGTTGGTTACATCGCAAAATAGTTCAAGTCCTGGGGACAGTTCCATCTTCTGTAGCTTTAAAGAACTACCTGCAGTTGATAGTAATTGCTTGAGTTCTGCATCATTTTCCTGGATTTCAGCTAAACGTGAGAAATCGGTGGCGTTATTAATATTAATGGCGAAAATTCTTGATAAAGCGTCGGCAAATGGGTTGTTTGATCCAGAAACGTGTTGAATGTCGGTGCTAAATTGAGCAATAAAATTCATATGCCGAATTTGTCTAGGAGATGCAGAATTTGAATTCTTTTTAAACAAAAATGTAAGTGGACGATGATCAGTAAATATAGTAAACATTTGTCCCTCAAGGTCGTGCTGAAAATGTTTTACAGCAGAATAGATAGCCAATAATTCTCTATCATATGTGCTGTACTTGGTTTCAGCTGGTGTCAGTTTCCTGGAGTAAAAAGCTAAAGGTTGTAAGCCATTGGTACTTTGGGAGTGCAATACTGCTCCTAAGGCGATATCGGAAGCATCTACCATTAATGATAGCTGCTGATCAGGGGAACGAAAACCAAGGGTGACTGCATTCATTAAATCGCTTTTGCATTTTTCAAACACGGCAGTTGTTTCATCTGTCCAAAGAACAGGTCGTTTGTCATTCTTTTTAGAATTTTTGAGAAGTGAATGAAGTGGGGCTTGAGTAGCTGCGGCTTTAGGCAAGAAACGACGATAAAAATTTAGCATAGCTAAAAATCGTTAAGGATTAGACAGTGTTTCAGGCATAGGGAAGTTAGAAATTACTGCTGACTTTTCGGGCAGAGGGCTTACTCCAGAGGGTGTTATTAAGCAACCAAGAAATGCGACTGATGTTTTTCCAAGAACACATTTAGAGGGGTTTAATTTTAGTCCGTATTCGCAGAGTTTATCAAAAATGATGCGAAGGTGTTTAATATGTTCGTCTTCAGTTGACGATGCTATAAGGAGATCATCGAAATAGGGAACGCAAAAATCCAATCCGTAAAGCACTTGATGTATGAATCTTTGGAAAGTTTGACCGGCGTTACGAAGTCCAAATGGCATTTTAAGGTATTCGAACAAACCAAATGGGGTGGTTACAGCAGTTTTCGGTACGTCCTCAGGATTGACGGGAATTTGGTGATACGCTCTTGCCAGGTCGTGGGTAGAAAAAATATTTTTGCCGAAAAAAGCCTGTGTACAATCCTGAATATGGGGTACAGGATACCTGTCAGGAGTTGTCACAGCGTTCAAGCGACGATAGTCGCCACAAGGGCGCCAATCACCGTTAGATTTGCGGACCATGTGGAGGGGACTGGCCCAAGGGCTTTTGGATGGTCGAATAATTCCCTGAGACATTAGGTATTCGAACTCTAAACGCGCCGCTTTGAGTAATTCTGGAGCCAAACGGCGAGGTCTGGAAAATACAGGGGGTCCCTTGGTTTCAATGTGATGGAAAATTTCATGAGTGTTAAGGTCATTTGTTAATAAAGAAGGGTTTGTAAGCTCAGGATACTCAGCGAGTAATTTTTCAAATTTGGAATCGCCGATAAGTACGGATATGTTGGAATCTAGGGAAAATTTTTTGAAAGATATGCCGTTTGACGAGAGAGATGTCCGAGAGTCGATCAGACGGTTATTTTTCACATCGACAAGTAAATTAAAATGTTTAAGAAAATCAACACCTATAATTGGTTGGCTTACGTCAGCAATGACGAATAACCACGAAAATTTTCGGCGGAGATTTAAATCAATAATGAGGCGTTTGTTGCCAAAAGTAGAAATTTTAGTGCCATTTGCTGCATATAAGGCTAAATTTTCAGAGGGTGTGGTTTTTGGAGCATATTTTTTAGGAAAAACAGATACGTCGGCTCCTGTGTCAATTAGAAAATTTAGTTATGAAGACGGGTCGGCCAAAAGAATACGATTCACTTGGCGGTCGCTAGATTGGCCAGTGAACGATCGCCCGTTTAGTTTCCCGACTGACGAAAAGAACATGGAGCTTGGCACTTTCGCGCTTTATCGCCGAAATTGACATGGTAAAAACAAAGGTCATTCGTACGTTCCTTGTAGTGACTGAAGCTAGTGCGAGAGCGGGAACTATCGCGAGATCTGCTGCGTTGAAATCATCGTCGGAAATTGCGCCTAGGGCTACGGGAACTGCGTTCCAGGGCGGTGCTTAATTCACTAACTTGTTGAGTTAACTGTGCCACCTGGAGTTCTAAGCGAGCCGTGACAGCATCTTGAGAGTTAGGGGTGATAGAATTTACATAAGAAGGGATAGCTAGATCGCTTATTTTGTCGGCAACTGCGGCTATTTTATTCAAATCATCCTCGCTGAAAGCGGCTAAAATAGTCTGTGTGTTATAAGGCAGCCTCGTGAGCCATAACGAGCGTAAAAGCGATTCACCTACGGTATCACCAGCTAACGAACGCATGCGATTTAGTAATTGGGAGGGTCTTTGATCACCGAGTTCTACTCCCTGCAATAAGGTTCGAATTCTAGATGCTTCACTTTCGGAATGAACAGAAATTAGACGTTTTTTTAAGGCATCGTATTTTTCGGTAGGAGGTGGTTTCTCTAAAATGTCATGTACCGAATTTAGTATATCGGGATCTAAGCAGGAGACAACATGTCTACAACAACAACATCTTTTAGAGTGTTGCATCTTTCCACTTTTGTCACAGGAATACTGGGATCCAAAGATAGGAGTTGATCAAGATTAGGCACCACATTTTTAATAGAACATTGGGCGATCACACTAATATTAGTCGAGTTAGGTTTAGTACCCACCATGTTGTCGGAGTTAACCCTATCGGGTATCGCACTTAACGAAGGCACATTTTGAGGTAACACTTGCTGGACCTGCAATGGGCCTATGCAGCCGGGCACATCACTTGAATCACTTAGTGGTGGAAATTCAGAATAATCCATGTCTGTAATTATTCTATCCGGCTGTGCATCATGTTCACTACAGATAATGATCGGCATAGAAGGTAGGAGACCCTCCGTGGGTCGATCGACGGCACCGCCGCCCTCAGCCATCGGCGGGAAACGGCACCACGAGGGAGAAGTCTTAAACCGGTTATAGCAGAAACAAAGTCGAGAACATTAACTCAAAAGAAGTGATATTTAAAATCACATTGTAAAAGAAATTGATTAAAATCAATTTAAAAGTCACCAGATCTTTATATAATTTAAATTGTATATACAAATGAAAAATTATCAATTGTTCGATGTTCTCTTTTTTGCCTGATGGGATTTATACGGGCGTTGTAAAGCTCCAGTGATATCGTATTTAGGAATGGCTAAAACGAGATACATCAATAATATTTATAGAAATTTACTATTTAAAATTTTATTTGTTATTTTATTTTATTAAATTACTGGTAGTAATTAAATAATAGGGTATTTAAAGAGACTGAGAACATCAATAATATTTGTAGAAATTTACTATTTATCTATAAGAATGGATAGACTATGGGTTAGCACAAAAATTGTATAATATATAATTCTTACCTTTGTTGATTTTTAAGAAATACTTGTACAAGAGTTCATATGTTACCTTTTGCCAATCAGAATTTACAAGATATATTTATTTAATTTTTATATTGATATATTCATTTTTAACTGCCCTATTGAACTTTTCTTATTGAATACCAGAATTCTAGAGAAAAAATTTAGAAGGTGGAGCCACATAACTTCCCGCCCATTTCCCAGATAGTGATTTATACTTTTCTGGAATATGTGACACCAAACTTTAATTTTAGTATACAACTACATTATGTTTGCAAATATTTAATTAACAAGATTTTAGATAAAAATGAAAATGAATGATAAATATACAAACAACTTATTAAAAATAAAGAATGACATAATACTTAAACTAATAATTTTAATATTTGATGCTTAAAATTTACTATTAGTATAGTAGAAAACGCTTTAGATCAGCTTTTGTAAAAATACGATTTTTAGATAGTTTCTATAAAATGCAGTATTTAGTAATAGATCCTCATTCTTTTTTTTTCTTATTATGAGATTTCGAGGTGCATGTTTAGGTCAGATGATAAATATAGTAATGGATAATTTATTAGTGAGGAATTTCGCTATTAATTATGTTTAATCAATTTATTATGAATAGAAGGGATATGTCCCACTGGGCTAGAAACCTAATAAAAGCTAAATAAAAGTAATTACAATATAAAGTCATCGTAAATTATTCGAAGTTTGTATTATAAATTTCTTCAATATTATAATATGTTTGTAAATTATTCGAAGGGAAGAAGAAACCAATATATCATAATTATAAATAACACCTAAAGGATTTATACAAATGATCAATCATTCATTTATATTCCATCCACAGTAACTGTCTGCTAATTTTTGCAAGTTACGATAAATCTCCAGATTACATCCACAACGAAAGTCCAGTAGAAAAGTCTATGTTTAATCCACACATAAACATGAATTAATATCTGAAGAGGATACTTACCTGGAGGCTTTAGTTTCTAGGTCCCAAGTTCTGCCGAAATCTAATCCTCGTCTGTAAAAGAATTGGTTGGAGACAATTGCTAATTCTGATTGGCTTAAATTAAGGAGTGCTTTAAAGGGACGGGACCTACGATTTTTTAATAAAATCGCAAGTAGAAGGTTAAAAACTATTAAATTATTAAGTGAAATTAAGAGGGAAAAACTAAATAAAGAGTACAGGGAATAGTATTGTAGTAAGATTAAAATAATTTAATTACTCAATATAATTGAGTAATACAAAAAATTTATGTATTGGGTATGTGTGTGTTATATTTTTTAATTTCATTTAATAACTCTTTGGGTGAAATACCCTTAAATATGAAATTTACTTCTTTGAAGAGCTGGATTAAAATGGAGAATTCATTTTCTTCAGGGATTGCCTGCTCTAGATTATTTTCCATAGTGGGTGTGGGGAGTTAGAAATCTGTACTGCATTTACATATGAGGTTCCTGGTCTTATTGGATTAGATGCTACAGGCTGTTTTTTATTTAATTGCTGAAAATTTGATCTCCTTGGTTTAGGAAATACCGAGCAGAATTTGTAACGAGCGGGATGAGTCCCGTTGCATTTGCAACATTTCTGGGTCTCCATATTATCAGTTTCACAATTTCTGGTATTGTGAGGGCATGCGCACTTGACATATCTAAGTGTCACGTGGCACATTTCAGCGGTGTGGTTAAATCTTTGGAAGTAAAAGCACTGCATCAACGAAACGGGTCCTCTGTAGTGCTCCGATTTGACACCAGAGATATGACAAAGAGATTTGATGTTTTATACGTTAGTGCCATCTGTTGGCGGAATTAGGTGAACTTGGAATAAGGGCATAAATATGCCTGTCTTGGGATTTTCCTTTTTTTCACGTTTGTAAGATGAAAATCCATCTTAATGAGGTCATTGGCAATTTCAGTAGGGGTGGGAGGTGTTAAGAGGTAATCCTCTGATCACAAATTTTCGGAATTTCTCGTTCATACTTCTATGTGGAATATATTCAATTTTATTTTCGTTGAAATATTTGAGCAATTTTGCATGAATCTCAGGGATAGGGGGGAAAGAGTTTTAGGTCAGGTTTGGGGGAAGGGGATTATCCTCAGTCATATCAACTTCATTATCATCGGCCAATTCATTGAATTGATTATTCGTAAAAATGGGGACTGGTCTGCTAACCATTGGTTGTTTCACAGTTTTCTTGGATTTTTTTGGTGTCTAATGGCGTTTATTAGACATCCATAGTAGTCAACCAGCCAACATCCACTGAACAGCATTTCATGGACGACACATAGACGTCTATTTATCATCCATGGCGTCACCTGGATATGGTGGAACTTTCGAGTACTTCAATTAGACGTACCTGATTGTGTGGGTAGACTGGAGTATGGATCATTGGGGGTCGTTTGCTTCACTAGTGATTCCTGATTCAGCCTAACCACAAATTCCCTGCTTACGTTCATATGAAAAAAACCAGGGGCACGATACCTGTTCACCAGTGTCTGCTAAATCAAGTATTATGGTTGTGAAGGTTTTATGGTATGGTCAGGCCACATGTTAAATGGCCCCACACCCCTTCATGTCTCTTACAGAGGCAATGTCATTGCTGTAAGATATATGGATGAAGTCTTGTAATGCCCTCTTTACCTTTTCAGGGGTGCAGTTGGCACTGAATTTATTTTAATAGGTGATAACGTGAAGATTCACATTGCTCTTCTGTTAGAAGAATTTCTAGAAAGTGAGAATATTGGCTAGATGGATTGGCCATACAGGTCTTCATACTTCCACCCTATAAAGTATGTCTTTGACAGTCTGGGGAGGAAAATTTAAAATCACAACTCCCCTCTGAGAAACATCTAGATGCTGAAAATGACGTGAACAGTGGGATTAATTGACTAAAGAAATCATAATTTGCCTTATTTCAAGTATAAAATAACGCTATGAAGCTTGTATATCTGCAAGAATTGACCATACTCCCAGTCAACCCATTTTCTTGTTCTATTCTGCAAGTGCTGTCGCATGTCTTTCGATTCTAATGAGTAATACGCACGATGATGCATGTATTTTACAACTGTTGCATGGTAATTTGTATTGTAATGTATCAATGTATGTACCAATCCAATTTCATTAAAATTGATTGATTAGTTCAAGAGATAATGGACTAAATCTGAAAAATCTCTTATTTTGAGCACCAGTATATTTGTACAATTATAAATGTTCATGCTTGTACGGTATTTCACAATTTGCACTTAAACATCTTTCCATGCAAGCACTTAACTACAACGGGCTTTCTGCCCAAACTTTGAGGTCAATTACTTTATTCCCAATAAATTTTAGACTGCATTTCCATTTCCTTTGATTTCGTATATATTTTATCATTTATTTTCTTTTATATATATCTCAGTGTCTTAATTTCTGGTAACTACCTCCTGTGACTACTTACGAGTCACCATGCTAGCTCCATACTCAATCTGGGAGTACTTATTCTTTTATTCATCGTTGTAACCATGCATAAATCTTTAAGTGTAATTTTAGGTTATACCCTTCTTATTAAAAGAGGTCAACGCCTCCCGCTGGACACCTCGTCACTACATCTTCAACTAACGAGAAACATCATTATCTCAAACTTTTAAATGATGTAAAGTGTCCAAATTTGGGATGGCTAAACCAGTTATTATCTAATAACTAGTTATCATCGTTATGTTCCATAAAAAAAAAACATATTATTAAAACCGTTATAAAATAACAGTTTTAATCAGGTGATCAATATGAGAGCTCTTATTGGTTCACTGGCAACAGATAACAGTTTTTGCAGAATTCTGTTATGCAGTTAATCACATGACTCGTTTAGGAGCCTTTCATTGGTTTTCTTGTAACTTATAACAGGATGACGTAGATTCTGTTATTTTAAGGGTCACATGTTAAATTTTACCATGTTTCATTGGTTCTCTGATACCGTTAAACAGCTCTGGAACGAGAAGTTATTCCAAGAAAACACATCTGTTTGGCTTTCTAGGAAATTCCGAAAGGCTATTAGGGTAACAAAACTGGTTTTTGAGGAAATGTAGATAAAAGAGACTTTTGGTTAGCCATGATTATCTAAAATTGTGTGGAAGTAGTTAAAGTGGAATTTTTTTCGACTTTGATATTTTTTATTAAAATAAATTATTCAAGAAATCATTTAATCATACATTTAAAATAAATTTATGGCATTTCATGAACAATTCAAATATTTTTCTTTATTCGACAAGACAGTTTATAACCTTGCAATATAGATTATTAGATTAGAAACTCGATTGCAGAATAAATAAATTTTGTCTAGTACAGATATTATATTTTTTTAATTAATCTGCTATTTTAATTAAAATTGACAATATTAATTTTTTCATTTATTTTTATTGCAATTATTTAAACGGTATTTTGAATTTAAACTTTGTTTCATTCCAATTTTTTTCCATAAAAATAAGTTGAGTCCAGATGGGAGATAACTTATTTTATAATAATAATAATATATTATAAAACGACATATCTAAGGGAACACATGTTTTAAATATTTAAACGTTCGTTATTAAAAATTATAAATAACTCGATCGAACGTTATTAAAAATTACCATTAATAAACATTAACTTTCAACGCTTACAAAAAGCATACCTTTCAATCAAATTATAATATTTCACTACATATTCTTGATTTTATTCTCTTGCATAATCTAATTTCACGTGAAATCTAATTTAAATATATTAATAAACAAAACATTGCATCATGAGGGAGTAAAAATATAAATGCTAAATGAGAAAAATAAATTTTATTTAAGATACTCGTTATGGAATGACATTTTTAAATAAAAATGTGTGTTGCGTAAAAACAACACTTGCAGAAGAATGATGAAGATACTATTGCAATAAATATGACAGCGTCTATAATGAATATAATTACTGGCACATTATATTAGTTTATATATTTTAAAATTATTTTAACAGAAATATATTTTTTACCATAAGCAACAGATTTTATTATTATTTATCTCTATAAAAATTGATCGGACGAATTTCTTGATTTATATAGTTTAGTATTTGTTATATAATTTTACATCAAATATCAATCCGTCTTTATAGAAGAATTCAAGATGAAGTAACTTTTGATATTATATATCTTGAAATAAATTAAAAGAATAAACAAGTTTAACATCATAACTTTCTGCATATCAAGCATATGGTAACAGCAATCTTTTTATTATTTATTAATGAATATTTTCTATAGAATTGCATAATAATTTCTTACATGCTGTCTAACTTAAGAAAATATATTTTGCAAGTAAAATATTTGTTTGAATAAGATATAATTAGCTTGAAGAAAAATATTTAAATTCCACAAGTTTCTTTATTTTATTTTATTATTTACTTTTAGTGATTATTGTAATGATGGTACAAATAGTTATAAAACACACCCCATACGCTATAAAGTATGACTCTTCGCATTGATTTGTTTTGCAAATCAGTAAAATGACTACTGAGAAATTTGAAACGCATTCAGATTTTGATATCGATAATTTCTAACTATCTTTTCCTTTTATAATGGTTTTAAAACAATCTTGAAATGAAAACATTTTTATAGTTTCACATATCTGAACAAAATTAAAATCAATTAAACATATATTTCACAATGAGTTGCTTATTCTAAAATAGTTCTGAATAAAATTAAACTTATCATCGTCTAAAATAATTTTTTATGATTAGTATTATCGCAGAAATTAACTTTGGAAATGGTGGTGTTGCATACTTTTTATCTTATCAGTTAGCAATTTTATATCGTAGCATTTATAATACTTAGTTAAAACGATGTTTTAATAAAATATTTTTGAAAAATACTGTCGTCTACAATAAAAAATAATAATAATAATACTTGTAGAGAGTATATTGTAATGTGCACATTGGGTTAAAGTTAATCAATGATTTTTAGTCCACGATTAACTTGCAAAATATTAATCTTTAAATGTTAATTTTATGTTGTAAATGAAAATATGAAGGGTTAAGAAGCTATAAATTTTTTACATAAGCTAATTTATTAAATATTTTTTTCTCTTTAATTTCTTATGAGTTTTTTTTTATAATATAAAAGAAATTTGTTTATTTATGTACTGTATATGAAAACTAAATCTTTACGACAAAGTATTCATTATATAAATCAATTCTGGATCAAGAAATAATTCATATAAGAGAATCGGTTGTTTAAAATTTTGACAACGGACTAGTACTTAGTTTTTACTTACCCATGAATTATCTCTGAGTTTTATCCCTGAGAGTTGAAAAATACTGTTTTTCAATTGTGTCTTTGAAATATTTTCGTGTTCAATCAAACTATTTATGGATAATTTAATGTTAATCTCTTGAGAGATTTAAATACCCTAGGCATTTTATAAAACTCATTTTATGAAAACTTTCAAATTTCTGTCTCACTCTGTATATACATTTATACATATGGAAAATTTCTATTTCATGAACTTATTACATTTTGTTATTATATGGTAATGTAATTCTTACGAATTTAAAATTTAATGAAGAAAAGTTATTTTAACATGTAGATCTATAATATAATGCTTCTAATAAATGCTTTTGTGAAATATCTTCAATTATTATTAAGTCAACCTTTTATTCAAACGCCTAATAGTTTAATTCAAAATTACTAACTGATATTCTAGAATGTTTTTGTATATTTAGAACTTAATATTTGGTAATTTGTTTTCAGTTATATAAAATTAAAAATGTAATCAGTAAGGTTAATTATATTTAGACATTTGTATTTAAATTAGATTAGAGTAAAACAAAAAAGTCATTTAATGAACAAAAATTTTTTGGGTCGTAATTATAAATTATTAAACATAACTTGAAAGATAAAT
>JAPDSC010164999.1:24403-38216 GCA_026290005.1 Latrodectus geometricus
TATATATATATATATATATATATATATATATATATATAGTGCATATTTTGACATTAATACGAATATTAAATTTTAAAGTATGTAAGTCGTCAATGTATTAAAAAAAAACTAAGACTTGGCGATAATTCCCTAATTACTTTACGATTCTTGCAGATATTGATACTCATGGCGACGCTTGGCGTCAATTTAGGACTTTCTAATAGATTGATACCTACATTTAATCTTAGAGACGAATGGAGTCCAATTGTACCGAATGATAACAGTAATTCACATTCATAACATTTGATAATTTACTCCTTCTGTACTTAAATTTAATGAATTCATTAATTGGATGAATTTACGAAAACTGTTCCGTGAATATTTGCATTTGTCTCTCGATTGTTGCGGGAACTTACGATTATTTATGTCACTTAGTTGAGCGTATTACGGATTCAAGTTAATTACGTCCAGTCGTCTATATTTGTGGACATGATTATATAAATTTATGCGTGTTTCGTATCGTGTACCATAGACATAGCTTAAATGGTGTCCCGGCTATAAATTTATTTTGTGAACTTTAATTACTTGTTATATATAGACACAATTCAAATGGCGAAT
The DNA here is from genome assembly GCA_026290005.1 of Latrodectus geometricus. Lineage (NCBI taxonomy): Eukaryota > Metazoa > Arthropoda > Arachnida > Araneae > Theridiidae > Latrodectus > Latrodectus geometricus. The sequence continues at coordinate 25,001 of JAPDSC010164999.1, forward strand.
GGTTCTAGTGTGTGTTTGCACTGATGTAACATTTTATAAATACGAATCATTAGCCTTATATGTATGTTTTATTTCTAACTTATTGTGCTATGTACTTTTATTAAAATACATAAACTATGAAACTAAGATAAAAAATAAATATTTTTTTAAGAAAAATAGATTTGCTCCTCTTAATCGACTAGAGAAACTAAAGCTATAATAAGCTAAATTGTGTGTATTTTTTTTTTTTTTGTTATAAAAAACAAAATTTAATATATTTATTTTCTATAACAATATTTATTTATAATTAATTTCATAACATAAATATTTGTGCTTGATAGTTTTTAAAGTTTTATTTTTATATTGAATTTATCAAAAATAAAACCTTTACTTAAAATGCTCTACAAATTTAAGAGAAAACTATTAAATGAATGCGAATGTGCATTCAATGAACTTGAAAAATGACGATAACCCAACAAGTTGTGCGTGGAAACGTTTAAAGGCACAAAATAGCATAAAATTAAATCACCAAAGACAATTACGGTGTTATAACAAATATATAGAATGAACAAGGATTTTTTTGAACAATAGTTTTTCATTTCATGAAGCATCATATGATAACCATTTAAAAGAATAATTTGCTAATTGAATAAAGTTAATTGAATTGAATGTGTTTAACACCAAATGTTTCAGTTGGAAAAGTGGTTGGTTGGTTTGGTTTTATGACACAAGGTCCAAAAGAGGACATGCTGCGCCAAGACTAAAATTTTTTTATTTTGCTTTTATTTATTTTTTTTATTATTATTTATTTAAAAAACCCAAACAACGTTAAAATGTATTAAAAAACAAAAATCTATGTATATAATATTATTAAAATTTTACTGTGTATAATATATATTAAAATGTAAAACTTTAATTAAATGTAATGCAAGAAACCTATTGCTCTCAAAAATGCAGATAGGTTTCTGTGGGGTGTTGGAAAAGTAGAGCAGCGCACCCGATGTTGCCGGCCTGGCTAGCACTCGACAAAAAAAAAAAAAAAAAAAAAAAAAAAAAAAAAAAGCATAAATTCAAATTTTAGTAATATAAACAATATGGAAAACTGTATTTGTAATGCCCATATATTAACAAGAATAGTAATGAATATGAGAATATAATTAAAAGAAAAGAGTATAAAAAATAATTTATAATAGCAAATAATTTGACTTTAATAAAATGAAATGTTTTAGTAAAAATCTTGAAATTAGGTGAAGAATTTAATTATTTACAGCTACTTTGTTGAAAAGACAATTGATTATAAAATTTTAAATTTATGAATTATGAATGAGTATATTTAAATTCAAAATACCTTCGAAAGTATGTGTAAAATAAAAGCAAAACAGATATTTTGCGATGAGTTGTTCACTCACAAATTAATGTAATTTAAAACAAATTGTTTGTTTTGCTTTTACAAATAGCTTTTATATAAATTAACATAATACCAAAAATATCATGAGTACAAAATCAATAGGTATTATAGGAAATTAGTCACCTATATTTCATATAATAAAACTGGAAAAATAATATTAAAAAAATTATTTCAAATTTTAATAATAACATTTATTCCGACAAAAAGTTCTAAGTATTTCATGAATTATTTTTTTCTAAACTTTGATTTCGTCGACACCCATTTCAGATCATTTTTTTCATATTTAAGATTCGGTTTTTTAAAATTGAAGTTTGTGTTCCAGAATTGAAATTCGAAATTTTCAGTTAAAATTTTCCCACGTACAACATATAAACAAATAATTAAAGGAGAGTTCAATTTAGATTTATGAATTTAAAAATATGAAAAAAAATCATGAAGAGTCTCTTTCTTTAAGATTCAATTTTATTTTTTTACCCAAACTCAAATGTTTTGACACTTTTTAAAAAGGTAGTAATTTTTTTTTTCTAAACTTTGATTCTGTCGAACCAATGGGCATTATCTGCGCATGCGTGGAGTTTAAATCACTTGAGATTAAAACTTGCTGTTTCATTGTTATGTAGGTGGAATACGAATACATTAGTGAAGATAGTTTTGAAGTTCTCGATTTCAAACGGAATCCAAATATTAGTATTTTAGAAATATTTTCGTAAAAATTAATAAAAGCGATTCCTATGTCTATTAAGGAATAAATGTTTTAAGTAAAAGAAAGTGATTTCTTAGTTGAGGAATTTATCGTTTCTTTTGAGGATTAACAATTCCATAAGTTTTGTCAGTAATTTGATTACGATAAATTAAGTTTCTATTTCAGAATATTTTTATTTAGTTTTAACTGTCCCTTTCTTATATTTGTAAGAGTTATTTGTTTACACTTATTTATTTTATAAAATGTAAGACATTTTTCATATATGTTAAAATTATAATTGTATCCATTACAGAAAGATTGTGCTACTTACATACTGTAGGAACTGCCTATCCAAAAATAATAATTATTTTTGCTCGTGTATATAGAAAACAATAACAATTTATATTGCTGTATTCTTTTAAATGATATTTAATTAAAATATACCCATTTTCTATAATATTTGTTTTGGTTAAATAATATTTAAACTATAGCGATTACAGCTATATTTAAATATTATAAAGCTCTATTGTATTATAAATATCTTATTATAATTTTGCTGGCTTTAGTAAATCATGATAAATTAAAAATACTTTAATACTAGCTTATAATATTAGATTTATACATTCGGTTTTATAATATCAATTTTTTGGAGGAAAAAAGTTGTGGCTTTTTTCATGATAATAAAAGATCATTTTTCTTTGTAAATAAAAATATCATAAAAAAAAGTCTACAAAAATTTGATACAGCAAATATTTATAAAAAATGTTTTTTTTTTTTATATTAAAGAATTTTCTTTTAATTAAAAGTACATAAAATTTAAGTACATGTAAAGAAGTTAAAATGTTTTACTGCATTACTAGTATTAATACATTTAATGTTCTACTGGTATATGTACATTTATTGAAGAGCATACTTAATAGTTATGTAACCATATAAGAGAGAGTTATAAGAGATAGATTAATAAATAATAACAATCATATATAAAATTATAATTAGTGTCATTTCTCAATTTTTTTCTATTTAACTCACTTATTCATATATAGAGGAAAAATATTTTTTATTAACCATTGATATTAATAATGATAAATTTTCACTTTGATACATAGTTGGTGTGGTTTCGAATCCCAAAAAAAGTTATACATTGTTGGCCTGCTCTGTACAATCTATCTCTGTGTTTAATTTTGGTTTATTTTTGTAGACATTTATTCACTAATTTTTTTATATTTACTTGCTTTTTTTAGCATTTCACTGTATACCGCTGTAATAAATTTGGTGGATATGCAAATTAAGCGTTTTTGTTCAAAACGTCGCGAGTTCGACATCTGACTCATCCTGTGATATTTGTACTATACAAATAAACATTTTTATAGTCTAATGCCCCATCAATGGCGTGGTATGGAGAGAAAAGAGCCAGCTCAGGTGTTGACCACGTCTTTTGATATATATAATTGTAAGATGGTCAGCTGTACTTAGAAGCCATTGATTGGCAAAAATAGACAGCCTGAAACAATCTAATAACCTATTTGTGCTTACGCTGTTTAAAGCAAGCAATACGTCTTCACTTTGAACTGCCGTTTTGTTCCCAGCTAAATTTGTTGATTTTTCATTGGTATATTTTGATTTTATAAGTCATACTAAAATAATTTTGCATGCTATTTATAAACTCAGTGACACCTGGATAAAATAATATTGACATTAATTCGCATGAAGCCCTGTATAAACTGTACTAACCTCTTAAAGGTTAACAAACTAATTTTTACCGGACGGTGAACCTTCCCACATTGAATTACTCTAATACAGAGTAAATACCTAAATACAAATATCCATAACGTTTTGAAAGAATCTGCAAATCAAAGAGTAAAACTTTTAATGCCAATATAAATAAATAAATAAACAAAATTTACGATAACACAATAGCATTTTGACTTTTTCCAACATCATAAATTGAATTTTTCTATCTTTGAAGAAACCCATATTTCCGGGAGTGAAGCGATGAAGAGTTCTGTTAAAATCGTTTTCATTTATTTTTTTTTTCAGTCTGTATTTATTTTGCCTCAAGGATGAACTGAAGTGAAGAGGGGAAAAGAGAAAAATGGCATTATCGAGAAACAAGAGAAACACTCAAAATGACTCGTATCTTATCTCAGAAAAATAAACGTTTTATCAGATTCAAAAATACAGCTTATACTGCGCTTACAGCGTCGAAGCGTGATAAACTCCGGTTCCTGATTCTAAATTTTAGTCTTATCTTTGCTGTTATGAGTCGATTTTTTTTTCTCACAGCTTGCTAGGAATTTTATTTTGATCCATTTTTCTTCCTCTGCTTTAGATATCAGCTGTATATGCCAATATTCGAATATGATTTACTCGTCTTTAAATTCAGTCGCACATATATTGTGCATTATTTCTTTCTCATAATTCATTTTTCTTTATCGCTTAAGATGAAATATGTGCTGTAAAATTGCTTTTTCTCTGAATCGAATAGTTAATAATCGAACTACAAGCGTATTAAGCTCTTTATAGTTATGGTTTACCATAAAATTGAATTTAAGCAAAATGTACTTGATTTAGAAGCAGATATATAGCTCTGTACTAGTTGATTTTCGCGGTCGCCGTTATCAAAGCAGCGCTGCCAATTTTATCGCCATCGAATTTTTATGTTGCTCTTTATCAAAACGGCGGTGAAGAAAATTATCGCCTATTTCAAACTACTTGTATACAGTACATTACTTTCAAGAAAAGTTGCGTTAGTTTAAATTAAGAAAATAGTGCTTTTGATAAATGATGTTTATATAATTTAGTTACTAGAATAATAAAATAAATGTTTCATATTTAACTTTCTCTTCGATACATATTAAATATAATTTGGCGATTTATGTCGGTCATTATCTGGGCATCAAAATTTCGATAACAATGTCCATTAAAATCAACAAATACCATTTCATTCATATCTTTCTTGTTTTCTTCTTAAGTAATGGGAGCATAATAATCTTTCTGCATACATGACTGATAAAATGAAGTGTTTTTTTGGTTTTCTCCATTGCAATATATGGAGACAATCCACTATTGGTGGAAAACCTTGCAAAGCAAGTGTTCAAATATCCCTTAAATATGTTATGGTATAAACATTATAAGCATTTTAAAAATTATTTTTTTTTCAAATTTTTATTTTAGTTTAACTTTAAAAAAACGTTTAGCAAAAATATTTGTCAATATTACTAACTATCAAGATCAGCATTATTGTATTTTTATATACCAAGATATATACCCAAATCCATTATTTTATCATTATTTTTTGCAATGACTAAGGAAATTAGAAATATAAGTTGAATGAAAATCAATAAATATACATTGACTTATAAAATTTACGAATTAACTAATTTTTATTATTTGTTTATTCATTCGTGTCTTGAAAATCTATTTCGTAATCCCGGTAAAAAAAAAGCATGGATTTTAATTCACATTAAACTATACTTCCAAAAATATATAATAATTGTTTTCAGATATTTATCCAGTTTACACTATGCTGTCTATAATTAATGCAATTATATTGAAATATTAATATTCGAATTGCAAATTAAAAACTAAGGATTTATACATAATTATAATATATGTTACTGTAAAATACTTATAATAATCTTTCTTCTAATAAATGATAAATTGACTTTAAACTCTTGTTTTACTATATAATTTCTAACAATTTCCTTACAAGTAACAATTAAATTCTAAAATATCTTTAAAAAAATGTGATATTCTTCATCTATTTATTTGAATTTTATAAATTATTATTTCATATATATGAGTTCTATCAGAGCCATTTGATTTTATATCACGAATTTTATAGAATACTTTATCATCACACATAATTTTATATTTGCAGTTTTATTTTATCATTACAAATATTTTTATTATAGAAAAACCTTACGCTTAAGAAACTACATTATATCTAACTGCGTGACACGTGAAAATTACAGAGAAATGTTTTTTACTATATTTTTCACGAAAAGGAATAAAAATTTTCAATAAAATTATTGATTGCCAAGAAACATTTCTATTGTCTAAATTAATTTTGTCAGTTCCTGAAAAAAATATTTAACTAATAAAAAAATGAAATACTGAAAGATAAATAAATTATTTTCATAATTTTTTTTTTTAATTTTTGCAAATTTATCAACAAAATTTCATTTGAGACAGTATTTGCAATTTTTCTGTTTTTAATTTCTTCTAATTTTCTTCTTAAAATTGCAATTTTATATATTTTTGAATATGTTTCTCGAAGTAACAATAATAGCTATTCTTGATAATATTAATTTAGAAATTCTTTGTTTCTTTAAATTAGAAATTATGAAAATAAAAGTACAAAGTAGAAATGAATTAAATAATTATTTATTATATGCTCATGTATTTGTCTTTTAGGAAAAATTTTATTTTTATTAGAAAAATATAAAATTTTCAACTTATTTTGTACTGAATTTTTAAATTTTTTCAGATTATAATTATTAATAAATATTCATAATATTATAGCAGAAAAATGAGTTGTCATAATTCACATTCTGGATTTTTTTCGATTTTATATTGAAAATTGAATATTCTCCCATTTGTATTGAGATAAGTATTAATATATCAAAAGCTATTTATTGATTTGAATAAATATAATCAAATATGAAAAGAAATGTAAAAGAAATTGAAATAAAAAATAAATGAAAATTTTATGAAACAACAATTCTTTAAGGTCTTTAGAAAGAAAATATTTTTGTGTGTTGTTAGTTTCAGGATTGAAAATCTAATACAAAATAACTACAAATTTTGTAAATATTTCTAATGTCAAATCATTAATGTAATTATAAGATTAATTAACCATACATATAAATAGCTTTAGTTTCTTTGTTTCTTTGATTATATATATATATATATATATATATATATATATATATATATCATAATAGAAGCCTAAAGTTTACTCGCCACAAACTTTACTAAAACTTCATTTTACTCCAAAAATCAGCATTATTAGAACGCATTTCTTATTCCTTAAGTTCTTTTTAAAGGTACAACTTTTCACATACCCTAATCTATTATCTTAAAGACAATATAATGACAGAAAGAATTACTTTTTCATCTATATATCTATGATTTCCGATGTATCATCCACGCGGGCAGAAAATAGATCAGGAGTGGAGAGAGTTAGATTTTTCTCGAGACATAACTAGAAACATTTTTGGCAATATCATCTATATATTAATGGTATTTGGCAATATCATCTATATTTTAATGGTATTTGGCAATATCATCTGCATTTTAATGGTATTTGGCAATATCATCAACCTAAATTTTAGTTTAGCTGTTGTACTTAAAATATCCAGAAGATATTTCATTGTGAAATATGCAAAAAGTGATTTTAAAATTACTTATTTTGTTATTTTCAGTCCGTGGTTATTTGAGAATTACCATAGAAATATTGATACAAATAATTCCTGTAGGATACCAGAAAAATATAATAAAAATAAATGGGAATATGTTATACCTAATATACCAATTTTTATACCTAATATTCTCTTTGGATCTAAATTTAGTAGAAATAATGTCAAAAAAAAGTAAAATAAAATTTTTATTAAAAGCTAAGCAAAGTAATAGAAGTATCTGTAGATATTTATGATATATATATATATATATATATATATATATATATATATATATATATAATTAGTTTGGGGAAAAAGTTATCCATTATTTTTTCGGCAGACGTCTGTAGTGATCGATACCTCGTGAGGTATCTATCAAACAATTTCAGATTTATGCTCGTTGGAAAGCTGACATTTGACACTAAAATATTCTCTTGCGATTTTTTGTTTGATTTATTCAGTTATGAGCACATGGTTTTAAAAATAGAAGACAACAAACAGAAAATTCGATTTTAGTTTTTCTTTTATAATGGCGAAAATGCAAACCAGGTGGCTAAAATTGTGAAAGGTGTTTATCGTCCTATATAAGACTGTAACAACCAGTTACGCACAATTTTGGTTTCGTCAATTCCGTTTGGGTATTTGGATGCTAAAGATGCACCACGCATGGATACACCATCGTCGAGAATGTCTATAAAATATCAAAAATTATGAAACCTGATAGCATGACAGCAGTCGTAGCTTCGCACAAGACCTAAAAATCTACATGGAAACTGTTTTAAACCTTTTTACATAGCGAATCTGAAAGAAGTTACAAAAAGCTCACGTAAAAATAATGGATTTCTTTTTCCCCAAACTATATATATATATATATATATATATATATATATATATATATATATATATATATATATATATGTGTGTGTGTGTTTTCGTAGATCTGTGATATTATTATTCTAACAGTACTAACAATTCTTGAATAAAACAGTTTATCTAATCTCAAATGAATTTTCCCATCATATGTTGATATATTGGTATTCTGTGTGAAACATTTTCCATTATTTCATTTTCTTTTGGTAGTGTAGTTTAAACAATATCATATTAAACAAATTTTGAAAAAATCTATGTAGAAATCTTCAAACAATCTATTATTTTCTAAAATTAATTTTCATTGTTCCTTTTACCTACCTTTGTCTCACGATTTTGCTGGGGAACGCCATTGACGAAATTAAACTGCGAAACATTTCATTGTGGAATTAAAAAATCTATCCATTCAAATGTGGTTTTACTCGCCAAAACTTCGATTTCGGATAATAGGAATCAATTACAAGCTGAAACTGTAGCTACACAGTTATCAATTCCTTTTAATCTTTATGCACAGAAGGGACACATTAATTCTCTTTGTTAGGTGTTCTTATTTCCAATATTTTCCAATTGAAATCTGTTGTCTAGAGATTCGGAGAAACAGAACCGAAATAGAGTTTTATGCAATCTGTCGCCACTTTGACAGGTATATCTGATACCTTTATCGAACTGTTCATCGGCGTATGTCTCCAAAAAATCGTTCATGGCTTTTTCTTTTTGTGTTGAGGACAGGTGGGCGACGGATGGCAACAGATTGGCGATATATATGTATTTAATGTCGCCAGTTCTGTTAATGGATCGGAATTGTTTCGCCACGAAAAGACGAAAGTGGGGGAAAAAGTGATAAAATAAAAAAAAAGTTCTATTATTTTATTTGGCGGAATAGTTTTGTTCGCGAGCTCTTAATGTAATTCATGTTAATGGATTTCGTGCGACCGCCGGTGGCTTTTGAAAAGGGGTGTGGAGGTAAGTGAAAATTTTTAGTTTTTAGCGCCAAATGATTGAATTTTATGCACGGAAATGAGATTATGGTTAAAAACGTATTCACTTAGTGAAACTGGAGACAAAATTTGCGAAGCGGTTAATGGAAGGTTTTGTTTTACTAATCCTCTTAGCTTCTTTTGTCGCAAATGTAATCGCCTTGTCAAGTCTAATTGCATTTCCTAATGATACCACCCATTATTGCATTTGCTGACATGATTTATCCCTTATATTAATTAAATTTCTTTGGAAATATGTTATCGCCAGTTTTAACATTTTCATAATGACTTTTAGGACTGTGAGAATAGTTGTCTGTAAAAGAGTTGCATCAAAATATTATTTATGCATATTTTTTAAGCAAGAAATTAAAAGTTTCTTGTTTGTGTCTGAAAAAGACATATAAAATCGTGAAGTAATAAAAATGTTCAAATAAAATTAAAAAAAAAATGATTTTGTATATTACCAATCAAAAACAAACTCTAAATTTATTAAATGCTTAATATAAATAAAATAATAGCTTTATTCATATTAAATTTGAATTTTAAAACTGCTGATTGAGATAAATATTATTAACCTCCCCCCGAACCATTTGTGAACGAAATTAGGATGGTTACAGTTAAATTCAAGGTACCCAAAAAATCGTGACACCGTATTGATCCTTATTAAACTTCAAATAGAAATTAGGTACAGATCATGTAGTTGAGATTTCCATCAAAATATTACTTTTTAATCAACCCTTACATATTATTGTACTCCTTAAAATTAAATACAAATAGAGTTTTTTGCTGTAAAAGTATTAAGTATGATTTGAAGCAGTCACTTTTGTGAATGTTCCAATAAGCAAGTAAAAAATCACATTCATCTTAAAAATATTTTATGTGGAAGATAGCAAATTTGCAAAAGTACTCCTTGTTTATTGATCAACTAAAAACATCAGGAGAGGATCCGTTTCCATATATCATAATAGATTTATGGACATCATAATGAGGTCATCATAACTAAGTCACAATGATGAAATTTGAAAAAAATTGGCTTAAACTGCATGTTGGTCCTGGAACAGAGCGATTTGCAAAACAATGATTGTGATGGTTATTGCAAATGATGCATCTAAAATTTTTCAACCAATATTGTACGATGCCACGGATCCTGGAGACATCGTGAACAACTAATCACATGATTTTATTGAAACTTTGTAGTATTTTCTTTTAGAAAATACATTTTGTACGCGTGTGACAATAAAAACTGCAAGGTTTTTTACTTGTCTTAATTTTATTTGTATTTTCCGGCAATAAGCCGAAGTGCTGAACACTTGTTATTATTCATCTTATCGAGAGACAACCCTTATTTTATATAAATCATGGTGTGAGCTCACGGAATTGCCAAATAGTGTTCCACAAAATTTTTGTTTTGGAACACCAATTTTCCATACGTCAAAGTCTGAAGTGGATTAACCTCGAATCTCATTTTAGGTAATTTTACCTTGAAAAAAGAATGAATGAGCTTGTTCGATATACAGTCATATATGATGGTACAAAACTCTCTTGGAAGATCATGTTCTCCATGCTTTAAAGCAAGGTGATTGCAGAGTATTCGATGAATTTCGAAGTGTCTTATTCTTTTTTAAAGCTCCATCTGATAGCAAATCTTCGAACTACATTTTCTGACAGAAAAAGTTAAGTGAGTGATCTACATAACATGCTTAAAGCTTCAGTACATCCAGAGCAACGAGATTCTGTTGCGATTGTTGCACATCCCCGAGATTAGCAAAGCTAAATCAAATCCATGAAACTGTGCACCCTGAAGAAGTCCAAGAGTAAAAGTGGATTGTCAGTAAGGTCCTGCCTGGAGGGGCCCAGACAAGCAAGAATATGTTCAAGAGAAACCTCCTCCATAAAACATCTTCAAAATGCTTTGTTCCCTCCGAGACCCCTCAAATGCTTGGATCACGCATTAGTTTTAAGGTTCCCACTGACAAAGCGTGTAGGTGCAGTCTTCTGCATACAAGAGCCAGATGCTTCTATATCAACAGAGGGGCGAGACATTTGATTTTAAATTGAATCTTAGCTCTCGAAGAAATTTCCAAGTGGGTATGGGGTGACATCACCAGCACCCGCCTTGGCCAAAGTATCCCTCTCATGTTGACATCTCATCACCCTCGATGTCCGCTCAAGGTGTATGTGAGGGGACAGAGAAAGATATTTTAAGTTTTCTAAGAGAATACACACACATGGTATTTATGAATAAGGCACGAGACACTGAATATGATTTGTTTAATTTTAAAGTTCTTGTATTTTAACATCATATTATCGTTTTAAGAAGACGGCGAAAAACTAAACTTGAATATTACGTATCAATGCAAGTAGAATAACTAACGTGTGCTGTAGAAAAAGATTTGGCTAGAAAGTTACGGCGAATTGTTTCTAAGCTTCTAATTTACGCCGACTAAAGACGCTACATGTAGCCAAGCGCCTCTGCTACCAACCCTAACTTTAAACCTCGATCAAGTGGAGAAATGTTAGACATCTTACTCCACCAAAGCGTTAAATTAATCACTGTTTGATTTACAGATTATTTTGGTAATGCTGAAGCTAGCCGGTGGTTAAGTGGTTAGTGTTCCTGACTCCTCTGATGTTGGACCCGCGTTCGAATCCGAGTTTTGGCATGGACGTTTCCTTTTTCTGTGTTTCCTTGTCATTTCTTCTAAGATGATAGATGAACGTGGCCCACCCTATAAACGGGTTTGTGGTGGTGTGACGTGGGTAATACTACTCGCCTCCGTGACTTAATTCACAGGTTTACACCGGGTAATGCTAAACGAGTTGCAGTTTCCGACATTGTTATAGAGAAGGGTTAGTCACTAGTGTCCGCCGTGATAAAAAAATGATAATGGTTAATTTCTATGCACAATTTGTACTTCAAAAACTAATGAAATGAGAAACATGTGTTTTGGTCTCTAAAGTGCCATAGAAAATATCCAATAGCTTTCATTTTCTCAGAATCTGAACATGATTTCAGAGACATACCCTCAAATTTCTCTTTTAGGATAATCTAATATGAAATTATATATATATATATATATATATATATATATATTAGGTTGGGGAAAAAGTAATCCATTATTTTTTCGGTAAACGTCTGTAGTGATCGGTATCTCGTGAGGTATCTATCAAACAATTTCAGATTTATGCTCGTTGGAAAGCTGACATTTGACACTAAAATATCCTCTTGCGGTGTTTTGTTTGATTCATTCAGTTACGAGTACTAGGTTTTAAAATTGGAAGACAACAAACAGAAAATTCGATACATTTTCGTTTTTCTCTTGTAACGGCGAAAAAGATAGCCGGGTGGCTAAAATTGTGAAAGGTGTTTATCGTTCTATATAAGACTGTAACAACCAGATACGTACAATTTTTGTTTCGTCGATTCCGTTCGAGTATTTTTGATGTTAGAGATGCACCTCGCATGATGTCTATAAAATATCAAAAATGATCGAAGTTAACCGCATGTCACCAGTTGTAACGCGCAAGACCTAAAAATCTACATGAAAGCTGTTTTAAACCTTTTTACTAAGGGAATCGAAAAGAAATTACATGAAGCTCACGTAAAAATAATGGATTTCTTTTTCCCCAACCTAATTATATATATATATATATATATATATATATATATATATATATATATAAAATTTCCCTATAATCTCATTGATTCTCTCTTCCAAAAATGTTTCTATGTTGACTTTCTAGTTTGATATTTCTAAGGAAAGTAACAAAATAGAAAGCTCATATTCTGCGATTAAATCCATTTAATCTTTAAGAAATTGGCGAAAAATGTATCCTGAAACAAGAGATTGCTTGGAGAACTTGATTCCTTCAAGAAGATTTTCTGAATGAAAGATGGAGG
>JAPDSC010164999.1:38226-51535 GCA_026290005.1 Latrodectus geometricus
ATGCCCGAGCCAGGATTCGAACCCAGGTCCCACCCATCTGTAGTCAGGTACGCTAACCACTAGACAGGTTGGGCGGCAATCTCATAAGTAATTTTATAAATAAACTTATATATATATATATATATATATATATATATATATATATAAGAATTCAGTTTTTTGAAAACAACGAAAAACTAAATTTTAAATGTTTTATTTTTTTTAAAAATAATATATTTTCTGCATTTAATTTTTTTTCTTATAAAATACTTAAAATAAAATTTCTGTGATGTAAACTATTAAAAAAAACATTTCTATTATCCTATAAATGTTTGTTTAATAAAAATAAACTTTCATATTATTCAAATATAATCTAAGAACTATTTCTAATGAAATATTTGTTTGAAATGAAATTTTCTTGTGAAGTAAATAAGTTAAGTTGATCTTCAAAACATTAACGCAATTAACTTTTCAAGCATTTTGTTTTAAAAAAAAGTACGATCAAAATTGTTAACTATAAACTTAGGTTTTGCAAAAAAAAAAATAAATAAATAAATAAAAAATAAAAAAAATAAATGTTCGTTTGAAAGTTTATTCTGATAGAATTCGATGAACTTCATTTCAAATTAACCCTTTCTTTAAATGAAATGGATGAAAACTTCCTGGCACTTTCAGAATTTGAAAACCACTTATTTGCTTTTCGTTGCTCATTCTGATTTTAGATCTCATTTGAGTTCTGCGACGAAACGCGAACTTCGCCGATTCGAAAGCACTTTCGTTGCTAATTAAGCATTTAAGTGCAGCTTTGAATCCTGAGAAATCCAATTTAAGCTGTTAAAGGAAAGAAATCGACTCCGTCGAATCCTCTTTCCAGAGTGTTATTTCGGTAATTAACTTTTCCTTTGATGTACTTACGGACAGCACTTACTCTGTAGGGATAAAAGGGGAAAAAAGAAAACAGTTGTGTTTTCCCTTGGGGACACGTGAACAAAAATTCCCCCGAGAGTAGGGAAAAAATCGGAGATTGGAGCGACGGCTAAATCGTTTCTCAGCCGTCTCGTTGGCCTAATTGCTTCCGCCAGCCTGGGTTATTAGGATAATTGGAAAGCCGAAATTATCCCCAAGCTTTGCAGCCTCACAGTTTTACCCCGGACTATTGCATAATTTAGAGGACTTCTGGATTCTTGTAATCGTGTCATAAATTCCCTTCACTTGCTGAGAGAGATTTTCCTTTTCGAAACAAAGAAGTTAAATCTGAAATTAAAGTGTTTTCTTTCCCTCACGCAAATATAATTTTATGCACCAAACTGTGAATGCATACATATCAGCTCATATTTACACATATAAGTATAGTAATTCTAAAATCAGTTAAGCAATTTTAACGATAGAAAAATATAAGTATACTTAAAGCAATAATGTTTTTCTGAAATAAATACTAATTTTGAGAATGTCTTCTATATCATTTACTCAACTGGTTAAAAAATTTTTTAAAACTTAACAGAGCTTTGATAAATTGATGAAAAAGTGCGTATGTCTCTTATATCTGAATGGTTGTGTTTATCGATACCAAAACCCTGGTGAAATCCGTCGAAGCATATTCATATTGAATGTTCCATAGATTTCAATTCCATTTATCGATATTTATTTAAAAGGGAAGCATTGAATCTTAATCGCTAAAGATTGTGAATTTAAGATTATACAATCAATTTTGACTACAAGCTGAAGAAAATGAGAATGAAGAAACATAATGAATTGTTGTTGTTTCTGATCTCGGAACCTTCTGGTGGCGAGGGGATTGTTCTTTGGAATGGAGCACCTGTGCTGTTGCACGTATCTCCTAATATAAGCATAAGAATTAACTAATTGTAGTTCATAACTAGTAAAATTTACTATTTTTTATTAAATTAAAGGTAATTAATTCATATATTTAAAATTAAATATACGTTTTGAGGCCAACATTCTGGGGTAATTATTCCCCCAAGGGGGCACAATCACTTCAGAATATTTAAAGATTTCATGTAGCAGGGGGGGGGGAAGTCTCGCCATGAGACTTAAGTCGGTGATTAGGGCGATCACCGGCATATATTTATTGAATCATTAATAAAAGCAGAACTAGACAATCCCCATGAATCCGAAAATGTCTAAGAACAGTTGAGGGTCCTGAAGGATTTCGCCTTTGGTAAAAGCCAAGCAAACCAAAATATGTGCAGAGGTTGACATGTCAGCTGAACACAAGGGGCATTTGGGGTATTTTTCTTGTCGAAAAGTGAGGGCTCTCGTATGGCTACTCAGGAATTCAGAGAAAGAAGTTTGATGGGGTCTCGGCCTAAATTGGAAAAATCCCCCTGGGTTTTCTTGCAAAATACCAAAAGTGGTTAAGAGAAGTTTTCGAAAGCTTGCTCAAATTTACTTTCGCCAATGAAGAAATCTCGCCAAACGTGAGCTCTCCGCAATGACTGACATCTTGATCAGCTGTTATGGCCAAGGAGTGGGCTTTTTCACTCCCCTCAACCTCAACATGTGGAAGGAATCCACTGAAAAATGTATGGCATGGCTGTAAGAAAGCCTGTTACGTAAATTTAAAATATTCAGGCTTGTCTGTGTTCTCACACAATACTCCAATTAGAAAGGTGCTGAATGGAAGCGCGCTGTCAGTCAAGATCCAAATGTCTTGAAAATGACTCTCCACCTGAACTGCATACTGTTGGCTCTTTCTGATAGCTATAAGCTCGGATCAAAAATAGAACCTGATCTTGAACTCTATAGTGCCGGTAGAAGTAGGTATGTACATTCCACTACCGAAAATTCTCCCATCACCTCTACTAGAATCAGTGATGATACGTTGATTGGCATTCTAGGATAACGATGTTGTATTTTAAGAAAAAATTGAATTTGCATTGTTACTTTTTCATGCCAATGAGATATTACAACCCTTCGCTAAGGGCTTACTGTGGCCTGGTTGGAACAGCATGCTTCTATGTACCTTATCTTGAATTGGGCTCTACCAGTTCGGTAAAGTAGCGGGTGGTAGTCTTCGTAACCCCACTACTTGGCCTGCCACTACAGGGGGTATCATTTCACATGAATGACATTGCGGCCACGACATGTTTAACATGCTTCAGTCGTTATTAGTTACGACTAGGGATCTTTGACCAACCAGGTCAGCACAACCCCTACCGTGGCCTAGGGGTTGCAGAGCAAAAGGCCCTGGATTTAATCCCAACCCCTTGTTGAAAAGGGGTGGGATGTTGCACTTGTGCATACACAACTGTTGGGTGGGTGTTTGGGAGTTTAACAAATTTCCTCCCAAGCGAAACGTGTATACAGACCATCATCTTTAAAAAATCCTTCCGTAAGGTATTTATTTACGTGATGGACATTAAAATGCCTCACAATAGATTAGGTCGTTAGGCTTTCTAAAACGCTGCGTCAAAGCCTTTTTGTTAAAATAAAATGGTGGGAAATGAAAAGATTTGCTCAGATATCAACCTCATTATTTAACAACGGCCTAAAAGTAAAAGAATATTTAGCAACTTCGATCAGCAAAAATAAAACTCGAATTTGCAAGGTCGGAATTACCACCATCTCTGTTTGAGTGACAAGTCCAATTTTGGTCAGCAAAAATATCTCTTCTAGTATGGCATGAGGCTTTAGAGTACATGATACTAATTCAGATAATAGAAACACTTGATTATGGTTCACTATAACAAAAAGGTTGACTAAATTTTCGAATCTATAAAACGAACCGAAAATGTAAGTGATATTGGGCTGAGATTTACTGTGCGGTCACTCTTGACGCGAGTTTTCCAAATTGTCTGGCAACCCAACAAATTCCGACAAATCGCAATGAGGGATTCCTACCAATCAGGCAATATTTTTCAATATTCTGTTTATTTTTAGACTTCTGTTGTGCAAAATGGCGAGATATTTGGCGACTTTTTGAAAAAATCTCGAGAGTTACCGTACGGTAAATGTTTACCTTGATATTGTATCCATAATGTGTAGTTTGAAAGTCCCTGCTTCTGGTCAACAAAATCCATTATCCAGTTTTTCAATTTCAAACTAAAATGTTTTTGTGTGACAAACATTGAAAAAATAAAAAATATCAATATAATATAAACTATTGAAAGATTTTCCGAAAATTTAAAATTAGCTTTAGGAATTTTATAACATTGTAAAATGTTTACAATATATTGTATATTGTTTCATTATTCAATAAAATGTCTATTCAATGCGGAAATTTTACTGAACATACATTTTATTGAATGCAATATAATTCATAGTTGTTATGTTTTAGTTGAATCATAACACTTGTTTCCTAATTTCGAAAATACTGACAGTTCTGTTTGTTTCTTAGAACAAGATTATGATATGATAAACTATTCTTGTTCTTTTGAAGAGCACCAATATGATTTAAAGTTCTGAAATAAATGAGTTTTAAAATCGTGATGGGTTATTTATTTCCACTTTGAAACTTTCGATTCGCAACTATTATTTCGATATTTTGTTTGTTTTTCTTATAAAGGTATGCATTGTATTGTTAAACTAAAACATAACACATAGTTAATATTGTTAGATAAATCTAAGATTAATTGCTCTGTGGTGAATAAGATAGAGTAATAACGAAATATATATATATATATATATATATATATATATATATATATATATCAATTTATCTTACATTTGAGCGTTATTTAATAAGGTAACCATGATTAAATACCAAGAGTAAACATATGTATAGTAAAAATAAGTAATGTGGTGCTTTGTTATTCTAAATATAAGAGTTTATTTTTTTTGGTTTTTAATTATTTATAGTTTACTTTCAACAATAAAGTCCATTGAGAATAATCATTTTTCTTTTCAGTTTTTTGTGGTTAAATCTTAGTATGAATAATGAATACTTTAAAAAAATGTATGTCAGTGCTCAATTTTAGGGTTTTATTTTTGGTTGGTATCCAAAAATAAGAAAGGGTAAATTAGTGGCTCTGTTTTTAAAGATTTATTATGAAGCAAATGTAATCACAACTACATTCGTTTTTCCTCTTTTAATTAGACAAGTACTTTTCGAGTTTACCTTTTTTACCCATAATTCTTCGTTTTTTTTTTTTTTTTTCCAAAATGTTATAATTTTATTTGGCTTTCAGTTTTAAGATAATGTAAATGAATAAACCAAAAATTTTTAATGCATATGCGAAACACTTATACTTTATAGATGTTATGCAATTATGATGTAATTTTAATTTATAAATTACAAGCTTTTTCTATTTACAATAAAATTAAACTAAACTAATTAAATTAAACTTTTCAAAAATTCCCATATTTTTACTTTTAATAGATTGTTGTGTTTTGACTGTAAATTTACTCAAAACATTTTTTTTTTTTGTCAAGTGGCAGCCAGGCTGGCTATGTGGGGTGCGCTGCTCCACTTTTCCAGCTGAGCCATAACTTGGTATGGAGTCCGACTTTCTCAGTACGCACATGCCATGAGTACCCTAATACCATGAGTACCTAAGCAGCCGCTTACACAAGGACAGGAGTGAGAAAGAGAAAGTACTTTCATGCCCGAACGAGAATTGAAACCCAGGACCTCCCTATCCGCAGTCAGGAACGCTGATCGCTAGTCAAGGTGGGCGGCAAGAAATTCTCGTAATTTCTATGATAAAGCCATTTACGTACAGCTGACAAATATTTTGCAAGTCTTATAAGTACAGTATTAATGGAATTGGAATTATTCTTATAACAATATGGGGTGCGCTGCTCCACTTTTCCAACAGAATCATAATTTGGTATGGAGTCCGACTTCCGCAGTACACGCATGCCATAGGAACTCGTTTATAGGGTAGACAACCATTCAAATCCTTTCATAACAGGAAAAGACAAAGACGTGACATACCCGAACCGGGATTCAAACCCAACACATCTCTATCCGCCGCACTCAGGCACGCTGACTACTAGACAGTGTGGGTAAAACCCCAAAATAGTATCAAACGAATATGAGTTATAAATTCAAATTTCTGATGATAAATTTGATTTGACTCGTTTTCTCATTAAATTTAAAATATATTTAATGAAGACATAAAATTAAAAATTAGAAATGTAATTCAACAGTTCCTATTCATATTTTTATTTGTTATGCTGTTAAATAATCGATTCGGCGAGATAGAAAGAAATAATATCGCCGTATAAAAGGAAAAAATGCTGAAAAAACAAATGTTTCAATATTTTTCGTTTTTTGGTGCTTTTAAAATTTGGTTTATTGAATTGCATTTTATAAAAATATTATTTTACAAAAATAAATTCTAATAATTAAATTACAGTTTAAAACAAATTATATATAAATATAACGAGGACATATCATGATGTAATTTGAAGTTCTGGATGTAATGAACTATTAATGAGAGTTTGGATTGGAAACCTATGAAAATAACCCTGCCACAAATTTCACAGATGCAATTAAAAAAATAAAATATTCAAGCAGATTCACGACAATTTTATTTTGGATTTAAGCCAATTTAAATTGCCGGGAAAGTTAAATAATATTATACAATCTGCCATACAAAAAAATAATAATAATAATAACGATGAAAAGATAATAGAGACTAACAACCATTCCAAGAAATCTTCTGTTTACTCAAAAAACATTATTTGTTTATTATGTCTCGATTTCCTAATTAGAGGTAAAGTGAGTTGTGTAAACATTGCATTTTAGTATTGATTTGATGAACAGTGATAAACAACGTAATTCTATTGGTTAACGAGCTTCTAATGAGAAAAACGCATTCTCACACCGTTACGAATGATTCCTCTCTACAGCAACAGGAAGCATTAAACCCCATAATTTTGCCATCTGCTTTTTCTCACAGTAGCTTGTACGCGCACCGTTGAAAGAGATACGGCCCATTTCGGATTTCTACAGCACATTACCATATTTTCTTTCTCAAATTGCGTGATTGCCGCCATTAATCCAACCAGAAATGGATACCCAAATGAACATAAAGTGTCTCCTAAAACGGCGGATTTGTGGGTAATAAAGTACCGTCGCCAATATGTTGGCGCTATTCAGTCGATTTCTTCGCCAATTAATGTCTGTATGGAAAACGATGCCATAAATGCTAAGAGATGTGGGGGTTTATATTTGTGGGGTCGTGAAAAACCTATTGTTTGTGAGAACAAAATATTCTTCGACGAAAGAACCTCGAAATATTTGTGAGCGAGAGATTTTTATTTTCCTTCTTCCAAATTGAAGGTTTCCAATAACTCTCTATTGTTGTCGGAAAGTACAAGAATTTTTTTTTTAAATTTTTTCTTCGTTTTTTTTTTTGTATCTTTTCAAATTTTGTTTCGGCGCGTTAGTTGCGGCGGAATATTTTATTATTTACTATTTTTTTTTTCGGAGAAGTTTTACATTTCTGTCTTTTCATCAAGTTACGCGATGTTTCTTTATTCTTTAATTCCCTATATTCTGATACTGATGGGGGGGGGAATATGAATTGAGGTACTTGATATTTTGTAAGGTAATTTTCAAAAGGATTCCTGTCAATTTTGTCGGTATGTTGCTTTCCGAAAGAAAAAAAGGTTTATTTAGATTGATTGAACATCATGAAAGTTGTTATTATACATTATTTTTATTTTTTTCGCCTCCGAGCCAGGTGATCTAAAAATAGCGAATAAGCCTTAAGCAACGCTATGAATCAAACAAAATGTTTTTTTATATATATGAGGGAGTAAGTTTTTGGTCTAAAATTTTTATACATAATAGTTTGTATATAAGTAAAAAAATAATAACTCCCATGAAACATTTTAAATATTAACATATACGTAATTAATTTATTTTACCACATCATTACGAATTTCCATTTTACAATGTTATAAAACTTAAACCGGTTTACATTCGTTCGTTTTTTTCTTATTCATAAAATTTTCTACAATAAATGTTTATTTAAATAGATAATCTTTAAGTAGTGTTCATTTTTTTTCTAAATCTTTTAATATGTATCTATTGAATTGATTGATTGATACATTGATTTGCGATCCCGTATTAAAAATCTAAACATTTGAATTAAAGGCATTTATAATTACTTTTTCAGTTATTTGTCTCATTTTCTTTTTAGAAAAAATAATTTATTTTAAAGATGTTTAGCTTTATTTGCTTTTTTTGGAATGTACTATTCGAATTCATAAAACATAACAGAATCTAATGCTAATAATTTTAAAAATTTTCTTTTTTTTAAATTTTTTTTAATTTCTTAAGATCGTTTAACTTTTATTTTAAAGTACTTTCTTTTAGTTCATAACATTTCCAAAGTATGTAATTGTAAATAATCACAGAAAAATTACAAATATTTCATTATTTATGAGAACTAACATTGTTCATAAGAAAGAAGATACATAATGATGAACACTATTTAAACTATAAATTTCAATTTAATTATACGTCAATATTAATTTTATGACTTATTAGAAATTGTATAAAAGATATCAATATAAAAATAAGTGTCGTCATTTTTATTTTGAAATGCTGAATGAAATTAAACAAATGTTATTATGATTTTATCAAATTATTTATAATAAAATTGTCCTAAATTGGTAAGCAAATTAGAATTAAGTTTAAAATTGTTTAAACTTTCGTTGCGTTTACACACAACTTATATTTTATTAATGCAAGAATAAAAATACTTCAAAATTAATATTAACTTAAAAATGCAATATTAATGAATAAATAATATTCATAAAATAAATGTGTAAATATATTTACATTTATGAATTTTCTTCTTATTTTGAAAAATCTTTATTCGTGGAATAATTCTTAACATTTTAAGTAATATTTTTGTTCCAAAATGTATAAGTTATTATAAAAATACATTATCATATATTTATAAAATATATATTTATTTTTTTCGCAAAATTGAAATGAAATAATAGTTTCATTATAAAAAAATTATAATCTTTTTTGTCCCCCTTCAAAATAAGATTCTAATATTTAGATTTTTGTTTTATAAAACAAACATTCCAATCTGATTTTACAAAAAATATTACTTTTTTATTTTCACATTTTCATAATAGAACTAGTTGGAAAACTTGCGTTATATTTTCTTACTTTTTATAAGTATATGAACTATTTTTCAATGGTTATTTTATATTTTGTTTAGTGTTACTTGTGTTGATAAATTTATCTATTTTGAAAGAATATTAACATGAATGAAATGAAATAATATTAAAAACTATTCAATCTGGATTATTTTAAGATTTTATAAAAAGAATTAATTTATTTTTGCTTTTCCTTTTTATATTTTATTTACAATAATAAATTTAAAAATATAACTTTCAAATGAATAAAAATTCACAAACATTTAAAAAAAATTATTTTTGTATCTAATTTCAATATCTTTACCAAACAGTGTATCGGAATTTTCATATATTGTAATCTTCCATTTTGTATTTATATGTTTTCGGCATATTAATATAAGTGTATAATAGATATTATGTATAATTTTCCATTATATATATTACACTATAAATATATAATGGAAGATTCAGTATATTTAACTATATTGCTATGATAATGTAATTATATTAGAAATTCTATTAATTACTATATTTCTGTATAATTTTGTCTATTGAACCATTATAATTAATTACATTGATATACTTAATTATATATGAACATGGTTAATTATTTTAATAACTATAAATTATAATTTGTGATTCGCTATTTTTTTTTATTATTCTTAAAATATGTAAAAATTTAATAAATACTCTTCTTTTCTAGGTGCTTCATTCACATTCAAACTCTATCAATTGGTAAGTTTTTTGTTAATAAATAACTTTTATCTTGTAAATAGCAAAGTACACTTACAAAATAAAATTTGAGAAATCACCTTTTCCGCTAAAAGAAATTATCTATTACAAGTAATATTTTTTACTGTTATAAAATCAATTTGCGTAGAGATTTAATAAAAACAATAATATTTATGGTGTTATTAAAAATCCTGTATTGTAATGAATGCCAAGTTAGATTCAGATTTACTGTACGGTCACCCTTGGCGCAATTTTTCCGCATTTGGCGATAAATAACTTCTTTTGGCAACACATTTTTTCGCATAGGCAATATTTTCCAATATTCTGTTTTTTCTTATAGATCTCGCATATGAAAAATGGCGAGATTTTTGACGAAATTTTGAAAAAGTCCCCAAGAATGACAGTAAATTTTTACACCAATTTGCATTCATTTAGCTATTACAGTATTATTTTACAATATCTTAAAGAACAATCGTCATAATTTTGTTAAATAATTTTGTGTTTACTGTTTATTTTTTACTCTGCGATTTCTTTTAAATTCTAATTCAACTGCAATATACCATTGTATGCCAAATTTTGAAGTAATACAAATATTCTTACTAGAAACGAGAATCGAATTTATAATCTACTGAATTGTGGGTCAGGTTACTGACTATTCAGTTATCAATTTGGATTGCATTAGAGCGGTCAATTAGCTATTAAACTAAAAGTCTATTAAATTAATGGACTTTATATTTTATCACAAAGGTTATTTGTTTGGAAATAAAGAATCACGGTTGATAAAATAGCCTGATACTAATTATCATCGCGCCCAACTTCAATATCAACATTCGTGTTGTGTAATAATATTTGCTGCCTGGAAAGAAGTATTTAGGAAATTAAGTAAATTCGACTTACTTGACCGAATGAGAGATCACTATGCGAAGAAAGTTCATAAAAGTTTTACTTTTAAAAATAAAATTAATAAAATTGTATGACCGAATATTTTTCACCGAGGTCGGTCAGCAATTGACATACGACCCGCTTATGTATTAACCTTGTTAGAAGACTATAGCTTAAAGTTACAAGTTCGTTAAACTGGTATGATTTAACACTTAATAAATTGTTCAAATGTTTCATATTTTCTAGTAACTGTGCATATACGCTCACTCAAACATAAGCAAAAATGCTTATCACATTTTCCAAATATCACATAGTTATTTTTACTGTCATTAAAAGAAGATTCGATTACATAATTTGCAACATTAACCGGAAATTCTAATTTGATTTTACAAATACTCGAAACTTCTTATATCCAATTGATTTTGAGAGTATCGTGTAATAAATATCTTTAAAATTTTATCTTATATTTTTATTGATATCTATGAATTTGTTTTGATCTTGTATGCACTTACATTGTTTTGAAGTGGTAGTTATTGGTTTTGTTTTACATTTTCAACAATGATATTTTTGTTTTTATTCAGTAACAAAACATAAGATATGTTCTACATTAAACAAAAAAAAATTGGAGTTGCGTGCTCACATTTTTTGAGAAAAACCACCGAGTTTGTTTCTGTGTGAGAAATGCTTTTCTGTAGAATAATCTAAAATGCCTTCTTAAAAATCCAAATACAAAGTGGTTATTCTCCTAAACTCTTGTGGCCATTTCAAGGGGCTGACATTGATGGATTTGTTTTTGTAATCCGTATGACGACTGGAATTTCTATTTGCTTATCCTCATCGCCAGAAATAGATCCTTTGTGTAAGTGGAAGGGCTGCAACAACAATATTTCATTACTCAAAAGCTTTTTCTCGTCTTATTAAAACGATTCTCGCGTGTCCTGCAGACGATAAAAAAAAAAAAAAAAAAGTCGTGGCCGAGGACACATGGCAGAAATTGTGTCCCATACAATTCAGTGTTTTCTTTCTATGCGCGGTTTGTCCCAGCATTCTCCCGGAAAAGGTGTATCTGGAAGTTGTCCAAAGGTCATAATTAATTCATTTTCATTCGTTGTCTTGCTTGGGGGGAGAATAAGGAGGGGAGGGAAATGTGCGTGTATCGATCCAAGTTGCCCTTTTCAGGTTTCGCCGCTGATTGTGTCGTTTGCCCAGACGAACCAAAAAAAGCGAATGACAAATGAATGGTGAAGCAGTTGTGGGGTGTCCCATGATTATTTACAGTGCAGAATTATCGATATTCTGCGTGCTCTGAGCTTTGATATCGATATGTTCTTTTAAAATACTTTGTAAAAGGAAGCACTAATAAATGGAACAATTTTCTACTTGTAATGGTTTAATTGAGTGGGTTCTATAAAAGTTCGATAAGGAATAATTTTTTATTAAAACATTTATCTAATATAATATGTAAGTAATGTGTTCAGTTAAATTATTTTTTAATTGATGAACTATGCATAAAATGCATGATAATTTCTTGTAATTATAAAAAAAACAAGTTTGTTAATCTTTTATTTTTGTAAAAAAAGACGGTGAACTATATATCACATTTTTAATCCAAAGTGACATTTCATTAATTTTTTCATGCATTTTTTTTTACTTCCAATAATTATTAAATGTATGCATATTTACATTGGAGTATGCAAGTCAAATCGTTCAGAATCTTTTTAAGATATTTAATTTAAACAGAGCGACTAATCTCTATATAAAATAAAAACATATACTTCATTACAAGTTAAGGTATTTGAAAATAAGGGTATTGTGAAAAGGTAAAATCTATGAACAATCGTACTTTGCAGTTAGTGTCCACATGTATGAAATATGTCGGTGAAACACCCTGTATTCTTTTATAATACTCATAATATAAAATCAGTAAATGTGTGTACTTTCCCATTTGTGTCGAAGCGTACGAAATAGGTCAGTAAAACATTAAATATTCTTTTATTAAGACCATCATGAGTATTTGTTTACGACAATGATGTCGACATTGTAGAAATAATGATATATGCAACCAATAAGTAAATGCCCATATATAAAATCAGGGAGTATGAGTACTATTCCGTTAGTGCCAACACGAACTGAATATGTCAGTAAAACACTAAATATTCATTAATATCACTGTATGTTAAAACCATCTTGAATATTTTTTAATATTTCTGGATGTCGAAATTGTAAGTCAGAAATAATGATATATTTAATCAATTAGTAAATGTTCAAATAGAAAATCAGTGAATCTGAGTACTTTCCCGTTAGTGTCGACACGAACGTAATACGCCAAATATTCTTTTATATCACT
The DNA here is from genome assembly GCA_026290005.1 of Latrodectus geometricus. Classification (NCBI taxonomy): domain Eukaryota; kingdom Metazoa; phylum Arthropoda; class Arachnida; order Araneae; family Theridiidae; genus Latrodectus; species Latrodectus geometricus. The sequence continues at coordinate 51,236 of JAPDSC010164999.1, forward strand.
GTATACTACAATCATCATGAATATTTGCTGACATTTCTAAATGTTGAAATTGCAAGTCAGAAGTATAATGATATATATAACCAATTAGAGTAAATGTTCAAATTTAAATCAATGAATCTGAGTACTTTTCCGTTAGTGTCGACTCGAATGAAATATGTCAGTAAAACAATAAATATTATTTAATATCACTGCATGTTAAAACCGTCTTGAATATTTCTTGACATTTCTAAATTTGGACATTGTAAGTCAGAAATAATGATATATATAACCAATTAGTAAATGTTCAAATAAAAAATCAGT
>JAPDSC010164999.1:51545-65939 GCA_026290005.1 Latrodectus geometricus
TTTTTTTTTACGAGATAAATGGAAACATAAATGTTAATTCAGTAGACACATTATTTTACCGCTGAAATTGCAGTTTTTAATCGGTACTGTTTATTTTTGTTTTAAAATCTAATCTTAAATTTCTCACTGAGAAAGTTTAGTGCTCAAAAAAAAAAAAAAAAATAGTTGTAGTCAGAATGACTATTAAGACTAGTTAAGTCTCATTTAATTGCTGTATTAAAATAATGTTCATATTAAATAACATGCATTGCAAGTATTTTTTTTATATCTCATTAAACATATTTTCTTGGAATTACTATTGTTAGTTAGGTTTAGTTTTTCTTTTATTTAACACAAAATTATTTTATCATTTTAGATAAAATTGTATGGTTTAACATATAAAAAATATAATCTAAATGTTAAGATATGAGATATATATATTACTAGTATAATTTATATATAATTACATATGTGTGTATATATACTTGAAGGGATAAATATTCATTTAGAACTCGACGTTCTTAGGCCATATAAAGGTAAACAGATTTCGAATGAGATTTCTCATTGCTGACTTCAATTTTAATGTAGAATGGAATAAAATTAATTAATGTTTTGATGTATGATATAAAAGACAAATCAAATAAACATAATTTTGAATTGAATCAACAGAAAATAACAAACAAATTAACTAAGCAAGTGTTGGTAAACTATTTTTCCCTATTATTGTGTTATTTGAGGGATAACATAAACAAATTTTTCCTGATTGGCTCTATTTAGTGTTTACTCATATTTATATTTTAAATAATCATTACTTGTAGTAGTTCTGATCACATTGATTGTCGACGCATTATTGATAAGTTTGAATGATCGTAATATTCAAAAATTTTATATTTTTATGTCCCAAAAATTATATCATAATATTTTGCCAAATTATTTAGCATACAATTGCATAGAAATAATATCTCGTAAAATAGTTATCGTAAAAAAATTAGTATTTGGCTGATAAAAAAAAAAAAAAAATAAAAAATTCTGAAATAGGAAAATCTGGAAAAAAATATATTTATATTCAGATTGCACAAAGTATCAGAACTGAAAAAAATATTAAAATTTATAATAAATACATTTTAAAAATTATGTATTTAATTATGTTAGTTTATGAACTGCTAATTTTAATGAAACCCTGCATACTTGAAAATGTAATAGTTAAGTATAGTAATGCGGTAAAGTATAATGCATTACAAAATATAATACCTTTTAATCAATCAGCTATTAATTTATAAGCCAATTCACAAATTGAATATAATATATACATTTTTAGATTATATTATTGATATTTATTTTTAAATAATGGGATATTTTTTACGAGTCATTAGTTTCCTAACACTTTAATTTATTCGTGAAATATATTTAATAATTTTAAACAAAAATATGAAAAATGATAGTTAATTGTTTTTTATTTTTGGAATATAATTAATTTATTAAAAATAAAAAGAGTTAAATTATATAACCTCTGTTTCTAATTATAAATTTATTACCAAGATAGAGTTATTTAAAATTGAATTTACAAGAAATATTTATCTGTGATTAAAAGAAATATTTTTAACGAGAGATTTATTTAAGAAGATTTTCAATTTAACTAAAAAATTATTACAAAAAAGTACAAATAAAAAGTTTTAAAGAACTCAGAAGTCAAAAATTTCAATATTCGTATTTGACATCATTAAAATAATGAATACACATTTTGAAAAACATTTTATATAGTATAATAATAATATAGTGATATTATAATGTTTACAGAATAATTACTTTTTTTCCAACCATTTGAAATACAAAAATGAAGTTAAAATTTTCCTCATTATTTTAGAAGAAAGAGGAAACTTTTTCGATGATTATTATAATATCCAGTTTACTTTTTAAAAATAAGAACAATCATTTAATGATCCAAATTTTGTATAAAAATATCATAATTTTTTTTTTATCAGAAATTATCTGAGAATTTTTTTTATCAGATTCATTTTAGTTTTTATTCAATTAAGAGGAAAGTTCGAAATAAAAATCATAAGAGATATGAAAATATTTTTGTTATTCATGTTTTACATATTAATGTAAAACATGAATAACAAAAATTATCTGTTTTATGCTATGGAATTTAATTCATCTTTATTTTATAAGGTGTAGATATTATTTACTATAACGAATTTAAAATGCTGTGTGGAAATGTAAATTATAATTATTCAATGTAAATTATGCATAATATTCAATCATTTTTGCTTTTAATTCATTTATTTCCTTGTTTTGCGTGCAAAGGCATTTTTAACCATAAAGTGGTTGTTTCTTTCGTTACAGTTGAGATCATGTGTACGTCACTTTATTTTTCTTATAATTGGTCTGCGAGTTAAACAAATAATTTTTTTCACCTATAATGTTGAATATACAATTTTATCCACCCATCCAAAACAAGTCAATTCGTCAGTGGGATGAGCTCTTCAGTGAGCAGTTGGACAGAAAATGTTGGTCAATATCTTAGTGGGATTGGTTATTTCATATATTCTTAAAGGTTTGTCCCTCTTGATACCGCTATTAAAAAATGAATACCTATTAATCATTGAGTAAAAATAAATTTATTTCATGTAGCATATAAAGCACATTAAATATTAGTATTTGATTGTTTATGCAAGCAATCAATAAATCATAACATCCAATTTAAGGTTAGTTTACACGAGCAATGACGATTTAAATGTTTTGTTTTTTTTAACTGATAGTTTTAGTTATTATATCTGAAAAAAAATTATTCAGGGTATATAATAAGTCATCAAATGCAAAACATAATTGGTGAAATTATATAATTTATTTACCGAATTATTTTTCTGTAATTACAATACAGCACTTTGTATTGAGAATCATATTTTATTTATTTTAAAAGGAAAAGAGGACTAAAAATTTTAACTAAATTTACCTTGGTATTCTTAATTCTTGGTTAATTGAAACAAGCATTAGAAATTAATGAGAAAAGATTCAATGAATAGACAGAAGTTCTTATACATTAATTGGAATTCATACTATATATCTTCCTGTTCAATTCACCTGTTTTTTTCCAACGGAATTCGCCAATTATTTCCTGTCACGTTGCTACAATTAAAAATTCATGTTTGACGCAAGCATGTACTAGTGGGAAATTACGAGCAATTAGGCGATTTCCGCTTGGGTTTTTAAGCCAATTTTGCATTTCTAAAGGATTAAAAAAAACCTTAATGATTTCATCATAATGGGCATTTGGCGAGCGAGTCACAATCGTGCAGTTTTTACTGCCTTCCATCCGGAACTGGCCAGAAAAAGGGTTGTAAATTAATTTTGAAGACAAAAGCTCATCATGCGGCTATTTATTAAAGCCGGTTTTGTCTTTATGGGCGAAAACGCAGGCTTAATGACTGAGTCATTGGCGATTGGTCTGGAGATTCTATCGCAGAAGGGTTGCCTCATTAACTCCTTCAGCTCAGACATTGAGCTATTGCTTCGCTCAAACTGAAAGTGAACCTTAATCTGTTTGTAGAAAGAAAAAAGAGAAATTAAAACGAGATTTCATCTGGCAGGGTCAGTGGGTGGTTATCTGTTTAATTCTGGTATGCCGAGAATTAAGACAAGGAGGTGGAGTATGCAGAAGAGATTGAATTTCAAGTTTGTTCATCAATCTTTGTGGCTTCCTTCGCCAACAGCTTCAATTCGACTACGGTGGTTCCCAAAGTGGAAAAAAAACTGCAAATGGCTTTTGACGAAATGTGGTTTAATATTACTTCATTTTTTATTTCATAAAGGATTACACGACTGTTTGGCTCATTTTTTTTTTGGCTCCTGTATAACTATGTTACAAAGTTAGTAGGCCTAAATTCGATGAAATCTTCTACAGATCAGTTACGACGACAGTACACATTAATTTTCAAAACTGAAATATGAAGCACGTTTTTTTTTTCCATTCTATTATTTTTCTCTTCTTATTTATTCCGTTATAGTTTTTTCTGTTCTTTAGAACGCAGATTGAAGTCAAAGTTGTAGTATTTTATTGGGAAATCGGTTGCTCTTCGTAAATCATAATTTGTATAAATAAATAATACCATAAAACGATTCCAATATAATTTTTTGTTATTCGCTTTGAATGTAATCTCACGAAAATATACCTAAATACAAAAGAATGTTGACTTAATTATTCTACTAATTCTTTAAGGATTCATTTGTAATAGAATGCAATTAAATGGAATTATTATGACTTGAATTGTTAGGTTAAATAATTATTTTTTAAATTTCAAAGTATAAAATAAACAAAATAGCCATTTTTATGATCTAAAATAATAATTTAACAATCAGGTGACTATTAAAAAATTACAAAATACAATCATGTATAAATCTTTCTGGTGGAAAGGATTATAAAATATTAAAATTCAAATAGAAAGTAAAGTTACCAAAACAAAGTATAGTAAATAGATACCTCTATTTGACTAATATATCATGTATTTTAAGTACATTGTATAGGATATTAGAAATAAATCTCTTTATCACTATTGCTTAAAAAGAGGCATAAATGCTGTGCTTCGTCCTTATGTGTATGTAATCGAGGTGTGCGCCTGGAAATATTCCACATTTTCTCGTTAAGTGTAGCACATGCTGCTGACTGTCTATAAAAATGTCTTCTCGGAAAAGAATACGATGTATATGTCAAATTAATATCATAAAATTCTTAAATTGCTGAATGATTCACTACATAGTGTTGAAAAACAGAAAACTATATAAAACTGCTAGCGATTAAAAAAATTTGCATCAATCTCTGAGAATTTAGCACAATAAATGATTTTAAAATTTTTGAAATTACCTACTTAAAGTAAGCTGCTTATGGTTAATTCCTTGTCATATGTAACTCCTTAGTGCGATTAACCTACTTCGTGACTAATGGTTAGTTAAAGTTTACGATATATAAAATTTGATCGAGTAATGAACGTAGGAAAGTTAAAACAATCAAATAATAAATCAAGTCAATTTATCTAAAAAAGTCAATCTAGTGAAATTATCAGTTATTAAAGATTCGACTGAGGTAATAATAAAATAACTTTACCTTTGCTGTTGCTTAAAAAAAACAATGATGTTAAGAAAATAAATATATTATATAGTATAAACAACTAGCTGTCAACAAAACGTTGTTCTTTTTGGGTTTTTCATTTAAATTGTTTTTATGATTATTCTTAATTTATGAATTTAAAGTAAAGTAGTAAATGTTTGTTATTTTTGTAAATAATATATGACATAAGTAATCATATATTCTAAAACTTGTAAAACGAAATTATATATATATATATATATATAAATTAAGTAAGATGCAATTTGTGAAAATCAAGATAAAACAGAGAAGAAACTATACAATTTAAAAACAATGAGACAAAATCAAGAAAAACAATATAATATAAGTAAGGAAAAGGCATAGAGACCACATGTTGTTTTTCTTGATTTTTTCTTATTGGTATTAAATTGTATATTTTCTTCTTTGTTTTATCTTGATCTTCTCATTACATCTTACTTAAATTATATCGGCATTTCTCTCAAAAGTTTCTTTTTTTACTGGCTTGATTGCCTATAATATTTGTTGGTAGATATTGTACTTGCTTTCTATTTTCTACACATTGTATTTACTGCTTTATATTAGGTTGGGGGAAAAAGAAATCCATTATTTTTACGTAATTTCTTTTGGATTCCCTTTGTAAAAAGGTTTAAAACAGCTTTCATGTACATTTTTAGGTCTTGCGCGTTACGACTGCTGACATGTGGTTGACTTCGATCATTTTCGATATTTTATAGACATTTTCGACGATGCTGTATCCACATGCGAGGAACATCTCTAACATCAAAAATACCCGAACGGAATCGACGAAATAAAAATTGTACGTAACTGGTTGTTACAGTCTTATATAGGACGATAAACACCTTTCACAATTGTAGCCACCCGGCCATCTTTTTCGCCGTTACAAGAGAAAAACTAAAATGTATCGAATTTTCTGTTTGTTGTCTTCCATTTTTAAAACCTTGTACTAGTAACTGAATGAATCAAACAAAAAACTGCAAGAGGATATTTTAGTGTCAAATGTCACCTTTCCAACCAGCATAAATCTGAAATTGTTTGATAGATACCTCACGAGATAGCGATCACTACAGACGCCTACCGAAAAAATAATGGATTACTTTTTCCCCAACCTAATATATATAATAAAGTTTAGAACAAAAAGGTTATTTCTTTTTTTAAAAAAAATTGAAATTAATTTTAGATAATACAATTACTTGTGCCACATTTTATTTGCAAAAATAGCTAAATATAGGTAGTTAGAATTGATGATTTTAAGAACGATAATAAAAAGCCTTTAAATGAAAAACCCAAAAGGAATAATTTTTTACTGAGATCCAGTTATATTTGGTAAATAATTTTTATTGTTGATGAAATTTATTTTATTTGGCTCCATTTGTTTTTAATCAGCGAGATTCTTTTTCACACAGTATTTTAAATGTTTTACATTTTTTTTCCCAAAATGAGTTTTAAAAATTGATTAAATTCTTTATCACGTTATTTTTTTCTTTTGAAAAATCATCAATTATTATGATGAACTCTTTCTGAAACGACATTCACAACTTCAGTTTGGCAACACTTAAATTTATCATGAGCAGATTTCTCATTCTAAAACAACCCGATTAAAACTCTCCCATCCAATTAAATTCGAATAGCTTCTTTCTCCGAAAAATTGTACCCCTTTTCATTTGAATTAAACAAATGCATTCGCCGTCAAGTTGCGAGCGCTCTCCGGGCTGGCGTTTCTCGCTAGAGAAGCGTGTAATGAGTTCTGTTCGGGAAAAGACGATGACGTCGTTAAGAGGCACTACAGCGCCACCTATCGTCTCTCAGTGCAAATTAGTTCCAATTATCTAGACGTAGATTTTCGTAGTGGGCGATGGCAGTAGCGAGTTAGTTTCCTTCGTTTATTAACAGAAAACTTAATTCGGAAGGCGGCAAAGGCTCCTAATTAGGCGGCGTTTCTCCAGTTGGGAAACGTTTGTTCAGCCAAGTGAAAGGAAATTCTGGCAGCTCTTAACTCCACTGGAATTCGCCGTTTCGAGCATCAGGGGTTTGGAGGAAAGATGGGACGTAATGAGTCGAATCCCCGGCAGGGGGCGTTGATTGCGGAATAACCGCCCGGCGATTCGTGGTCTAGTGAGACTCGATGTTCTAATTACTGTTCTACTGAAAATGGCGCCCTTGACAGAAGTAACTACTATTGGATGACAATTTGTTCAGTTCGTTTTCAAGTTTTGGAAATTAGCTCCGTCGATAAGCTCCATTGTAAATCTTAATCGCTATTGTCTCTTCAGAGATTAAATAATAATTTATGGTTGTATGAGTGGTAATTCGTTACGTTAATGACGCTGTGTGGAGCGCTCGTTTCTTTATTCCTTAAAGCATGTTTTCTCAAGGAAATTACAAGCTTAGAATGTAAATGATTAATCAGAGTTGATTAGTTATTATATGTATCTTTGTTAGGAATAAGTTTTAATCCTCCTGACTTTTAAGATGGTATTAGAACACTTCGGGCAGTGGAAAAGTTGTTTAAGAATATATAATGATGGCAGCTAGAAATTGGAAAACTCTGTATTAATATTTTTCTGAAAATGAAAATAATTTAGCATTTTGACTTGCGATATAGTTGTTGAACTTGTATTCCTGGGAAACAATTTTGGGAGTTTAATTTAATTTTTTACAATAGGCTGTTAAAAAAAAGTAGCAAATAGTAATAAAACGTGATGCACGATTTTGGCATTAACAATTGCAATTCATTAGTAATTAGTTTGGGAATAAAGAAATTCATTATATTTTTCGGTCGATGACTGTAGTGCTCGATATCTCATTCAGTGTTGATCATACAATTTCAGATTTATGACTCTTTGGAAGATCACATTTCGCTCTAAAAAATATTTTGCTGTTTTTAGTTTGGTTCAAGGCGTTGAAAATGGAATTCAACAAGAAGAAAATGTTGTACCTTCTCAGTTTTTCTTTAATAAGGGCAGAAATACCAGCCAGGCAGTTGAAAATTGAGAATCGTGTTTATAGTCTTGATATATGTTATAATATCACGACCATAAACTTATGATAAATGTGTGTGTAATTTCATTTGATGAGTTAATTTTACATTTTAATCAGGATAATATTATGTAGGAATTATTTAAACACATCCTTATTATTTAAATGAAGATCAAGTTATATATATATATATATATATATATATATATATATATATATATATATATATAATATAGCCGCCCAACCTGTCTAGTGGTTAGCGATACTGACTACGGATAGGGAGGACCTGGGTTCGAATCCCAGCTCGGGCATGGATGTACTTTCTCTTTCTCTCTGTTTCTTGTCCTTTCCTCAGATGATGGATGAATGTGGCCCACCCTATAAACGGGTTTGTGGTAGTGTGGCGTGGGCGATGCTACTCGAACCTCCGTGAATTGGTTCACAGGTGCCCACCGGGTAACGATAAAATGAGTAACAGTTTCCGGCCTTGTTGCGGCAAATGGGCTAATGTCACTTACTTGCTCAAGGATTCCCGCCATTAGAAATAAAAAAATAATGTGTATATATATATTTATATATATATATATATATGTATGTGTATATATATATGTATGCATATATTTATATATATATGTATGTGTTTATATATATATATATATATATATATATATATATATATATATATATATATATATATATATATATACTCGTATTTCATCTCCTCAATCTTCCATTGAAACAATCTGTTACATCGAAAGAAAAACCAGAAGAATCGATATGAAAAACAAAGCAGATTTTTCCTCATATCTTCGATAAAAGCTACTTTATATCTAATAGCAACTGGAGAAGACAAAAGAAATGGGATTGACAGGATATGGAAGAAGCTCTCTCTCGAGGGAGGTTGCGAAAGTGGAGAAAGCTTTTTTTTTTTTATTATTTGTGCGCACAGTGGAGGCTGGTTCACCCTATGAGAGGCATAAATATTCAGAAATGTAAATTCGCCTTCTCACCCCCCCCCCACCACCACCTCGTGTTACTGAGTCAGCAGATTTTGCCGAGAATACTCGTCGAAGCGAGGCTAAATGCGGAAATAATTAGATGCTGAAAGTATCGCCGAGAGAAAATTGAGGCTGGAAATGATTGAAATGCCGAAAACTGAAATGAGACACCGAGATTACACCCCGATTAAAGCGTAACGAATTCGTTGTTTTTGATTAATATTCCCGCTGGGAGGATCGGAAGGCCAACCTGATGCTCCTTCGGCACCACGTGATTTATACAGTGAAATTTAATACAAGTCGAATGATGCAAATAATCAACATGTTGGGCAACCGTTTGAGAGAAATTTAGATTTTGTGATCAGTATATAAAAGTTAGCAATTATGGGTAGGCTGGTTGTCGAAATTGGGAGGTCTCTGATAAACACTCAGTCTTTATTCTATATTTTTTAAGTAACATTCGTGCCATACAGGATTAAGTCACTGCAAGAATTAATTAAAATGAAATATCTTATTGAATGCTTTTGAATTGGTTCTCGTATTGTTGTTGTTACTTATGACACTTGGCGAAGCCAATCCCACCCTTCAGAGGCTGGGTGAATGAAGTCAGAGAGAGCATCTTCCGTTTTAGAGCAGAGCACCCCCCTACGAGGGTGGAAAATCGAGTTTAGCTCATAGATGGCAACACCATCTGGGTTTTCCAATTTAGAGATAGGAAGCCAGACGAGATTCATATCCTGGCGCCATCCACCCCCTAATGAATTGGACTGATAAACTGCAGGAGATTGCAACCATGACGTATTTAACGTGCTTCAGTTTCTATTAGTGAACACGACGGATCTTCGGGTAAACCGGGATTCGAACTCACTACCTTTCGGTAACGAGAACGACACCCTAACCAACCAGATCACCGCGCCCCTATCTGTACTCATAAAATACATTCACATCCTCAAATATCAAAGGCACCTGTATATCAAATAATCAAGAATGTTATAAAAATTTAAAAGAAATGTACATTTAAGTAATTTATATTCATTAAGTATATAAATATGCGAATAACATAAAACATTGTAAAATAATTTTTTTTCAAATTTAAAAATTTAGCTTACTTGACATCACGATATCTACTGCCTAATGGCCTACGAAGTGTACAAAGCTTAATTACCTTCGTGTTGGACTTTTTATAGATAGTGAGCTATATTCATATATCTCAAGGGAGGAAACCTAGAAAATCAGAAGTGAGTGGGATTGAACCGAAGACATTTGACTCTGAAATCCTACCTTTCTAAGTTCTGTAATCCCCTAGATTCACCTAGAAATCAGGAAAAGTTTTTTCAATGAAATATTTTTTGTTAAGGGTTGAAAATTTTTTTAATTCTAAGACATTATGAGATAAATTATTTACAGATAATCAAACATTTTAATCAGTTTATTCTTTTTGTTTTTGATTATCGAGCACCAATTATTTACTAATTTCCAATAGTGCTTGTATTATGATTCAGCCTTGTACTAATATGTTTTGTACTAATTCTTGTACTAATATGTAATACTCAGCCTTGTACCAACATGTTTTTGAAAAATTTGATTTTTTTTTCTAATTTTTGGGAGAGACTGTTTTTGAGATTTTATATTTGTTCTAGCTTTATAAATATCTGGTAACCATAGTTTCAAGAGTATTTGTATTTTGTCGGCTAAATGCCACTATCTAGTTCAGTACAGAGAATTATATGAAGGATGGTTTTGATCGAAGTTTTCTTTTAACGGTGCCTACCGCGTGGAATTTTAAAGGGCTAGAAGCAGACCTGAATTTATCTGAATCCTGACCGGAATCTCTTAAGATTTTCGAATCCCACGCGGAAACAATAGAAAAAAGGTGAAAGTTCTTAAGTATTGTGGAAATTAAAAGGAACCAGAAAGCCAAAAAATTGTATGGACTACTTTTACAAAAATATTCCAGAAGTTTAATGGAATGACTAAAATTCTACAATGCCAATGAAAGTTTGAATGTTTTTGTGTGTAAAAATGAGAGAAATAGTTGCAAAATTTATTTTAATTTTCGGACTAGTTCATCGTATTATAATCTATCATGTCCTGGTAAATCCTACCTGGTTGAAAACCTTTATACCCATTCTAGGACTATTGGATTATAAATCGAGAGTATGATATCTAAACATATATATATTATCTGTTTGGATTATTTAAGAATGAAATCTCTAAGAATATATTAAAAATGTGTTTTTTCAAACCAAAAAGGCATTATTTTATTAAAACTTACCTTACCAGACAATATGAATATTACGTAACAAACTAATCGCATGCTATTGAAAATCGATTATGTGCAATACAAATAGACATGGACTGTAAATAATTTACATAGACTTTGCCGCAGAAATGGATAAATCTATTAATTTTCTCAACTCAATACAATACCGGCTTCTTGAATGTTAGCTTTATTTAACAATTACTTGAGATAATAATTAGGATAATCCTCTTATAAATAATACTGAATAATACAACAATTAGGATAATACTGTTATTTAATGTTATAAGCAGCTACTTGGATTCTTGTTAAGATTATTATGAATCCTATTAACTTATATCTTATAAATTCTAATCGGTGAAAGTGTGCTTTAGGTCCCCTACTTGGCGCGTTTTCAAAATTGCCAATGCCATGGCGAAAATTCTACCGCTATTTCAAAGTGAAACTTAATTAGTGACCAATGAAAAAGTTAAAACAAGAGAGTAATTAATTAGCATGCGCGAAAAAGCACTTTAAATTCGCGAATTGGCGAAGTAGGGGACCTAAAGCGCAATTTAGCCTTTTAATCCTATAAAAATTATTATGAATTGTATTAACTAAAAACATAAAATAACAGTGTTATCCTAATTCTTTTTAAATTCATAATCAGAATCATATTCAATGCGCTGTGTTAGAAACGTTGTAAATATCTTGGCATTAAATTTGAAAAATAATAATCTTATCAATTAAGTGTTATCATATTGAGAGTTTTATTACGTTCACTAATAATATCCTATATATTTAAATCATAAAACCAAAACTTTTACAAAGAAACACATTGCTACCTTCTCTTGGTAGTCACAATTTACGGCATACAAATTAAATTTCTGTAGCAAAAATACAGGAAATAAATTATACTCCACTTCACAAAAGGCAAATTGTTCTCTATAAAAACGAAATAAAAAAAAAGGAATGAATGGTTCTAAAATATAAAGATTGTTTTCCATTGAACAATAATGACTTGTGTGGTCTCCATCTTCTCAGAATAAATCCTTTGTCAATGTCAATTCTATTAAATCAAACGACCATTAGAAAGTCTAATAACATCTATTCAATCATTAAAAACCAATGTTTTTAAAACTGATTCAGGGTAAAATTATTATTTTATTTCTCATGAAAGTCGCAAACAAAAGTATCCATAAAATAAATTTCTCTTGGACTTTTATGTGGGAAAGAAAGTAAGATATATTCGCTTGTATACCCAAAACACGTACGCGGCACTCATTTTTTACAACCGTCCTTCTGATTTCAGCAGAATCGGGAACATTTTTACAACCGTACTTGTATTGACACAGTTGCCATTCTCCAAAATGGTAATAATGTAGGGAGAAAAAAATGCCACTGAACAACCGAATCTTTCCCTTTCCGAGAAACTGTCTTAACAGAAAAGCAGTTAAAAAAATAAGGAGCAGCTTAAGCATGGCATGACCAGAACACTACATGTTTACTTTTACTCGGCAAACTCGGATGGTTCGATAGCTTATTTTAATTGTTCCAGAAATAAATATAAAAAAATATATTTCCTTGTCTTGGCAATGGGTTAGTTGTTTAATCAGATAAGATAGAAAGCTGAAAAGCAAACTGGATTTGCTTCATACATTTTGACAAAAGAGTTGAAATACTGTGGAAAAAATTTGATCGTTGTATAATCTGAGCTCTGGCGATTCCAATTAATTTAACTCTACGTTATCCCAAAAAAGGACATATTCTACATTTTCTACCATTTTTAAAGGAAAAGATTCCATTAGGGAAAATATAAAATTCTGCCAAATAGTTTTTCAGAAGTATTAGTTTGGGGAAAAAGAAATCCATTATTCTTACGTGAACTTTTTGTAACTTCTTTCAGATTCGCTTTGTAAAAAGGTTTGAAACAGTTTTCATGTAGATTTTTAGATCTTGTGCGAAGCTACGACTGCTGACATGCTGTCAAGTTTGATAATTTTTGATATTTTATAGACATTCTCGACGATGTTGTATCCATGCGAGGTGCATCTTTAGCATCCAAATACACAAACGGAATCGACGAAACCAAAATTGTGCGTAACTGGTTGTTACAGTCATATATAGGACGATAAACACCTTTCACAATTTTAGCCACCTGGTTAGCATTTTTGCCATTATAAAAGAAAAACTAAAATGTATCGATTTTTCTGTTTGTTGTCTTTTATTTTTAAAACCTTGTACTCGTAACTGAATGAATCAAACGAAAAACCGCAAGAGGATATTTTAGTGTCAAATGTCACCTTTCCAACGAGCATAAATCTGAAATTGTTTGATAGATACCTCACGAGATAGCGATCACTACAGACGTCTACCAAAAAAATAATGGATAACTTTTTCCCCAACCTAATATATCTTTAAAACAATTTTCTGAATTTACTGTCAAAGACATAGAGACCACAACATCACTTTTTTTCTGTCGAGTGCTAGGCAGGCGGGCAAAATAGGGTGCGCTGCTCCACTTTTCCAACTGAACCATTCTGGTGTGGAGTCCGACTTCTTCAGTACACACATGCCATAGGTACCCGTTTATAGGGTAGGCAACCATTCATACAAGGAAAGGACAAAGACAGGAGAGAAAGTATATCCATGCCCGAATCGGGATTCGAACCCAGGACCTCCTTATTCGCAGTAAGGCACGCTGATCACTGGACAGGGTGGGTGGCAATAATATTTTGCATGAATCAAAACTGAATGATTGCTCTTTAAAATAAAATTATTATATTAGTTGCATAGAAAATGATACGCAAATAAAACTTGCAACTTCTACAACAGAAAAGATTATTGTGGGCTGTCACTACAGAATATGAATAAGTTTAAACAACATTGATTTGCAATTAATACATCTAAGAGGCTTATGGTATGAGTACATTTAACACTAAAGTTGAATTCTATTTGCAGGTGTTTTTGAGTTAATATAATATTCAAACAAAGACTACTTTTTTCTGATTAATTTAGGCATCTACTAAAATGATTCGTATTTTCTGTCCTAATTAGTAAACTATTATATACCATTT
>JAPDSC010164999.1:69629-96308 GCA_026290005.1 Latrodectus geometricus
TAGAAAAGTAGATTGGTTTGTGCCAATTATTAGTTGCAATGTAGACATTTTTAATTTCAAATTATGTTAGACTTTAAAGCAAAATGTATTTTTGAACTCAGAAGTGAATAGTTCTCTTTCATTTGTGAATCTTTGATATATTGAATGAATTAATTACTCCATTGTTTTTTTTCAATATTAAGTTCTTTAAGTTTTGTAATCAAGAGATTTGAATCATTTTGTACATTTTGGACGATTGCCATAGGTAATAAACTTGCACATCAACCAATAATATGTGATAAATGTTGCTTTCTTAGTACTAAGAGTTATCAAAATATAATTATGAGTCACAATTTAATACATTTTTATGAACAGATATACATATGTACAACAAAAGATCCACGCTGATGTAGGTATAAATAATCACTTAAAAGTTTCCTTTATCTTTCTTCTGTTAGAAAATTTATCATTTTAGAATGTATTTGAAATTTAAATAATTTGCGATTTCAGAAATATGGCAAACTACCACTATCTTAAGAAAAATTAGCGCAGTAAATATATTAGATTTTTTTATATTTACAAATCAAAATATCCTTTTTATTTTCAGAAAAATATCAAGTTGTAATCAATTGCAAAAATAATTTAGTGAATAATAAGTTCTTAAACATATAACAACATTACATGTTGATCTTATAGTCTCAATTTCGTCAGTTTTTTAAGAAATTTTATTTAATTTTATTGACTTTTACCCATTTAGATTCTATATTAAATATATGAAAATAATAAAAACAACTGAAAACAATTTTTTTTTGTAAATTATTATGCAATTTCCTACAAATATATGCGAATTTTAAATGTAAATGTTTCAAATTTCCAAAACATAAATACAGGAATATCATATTTCCTAGCATTTATAATGGAAAACCTTTTGGCATAAATCTGCGAAATATATAGCTTCATGTAGCTATTTTTCTTTCCTAAAATAGAGCCATAGTTTATAGTTTCTCATTTCTTTCAAGTGCTTCTAAATAAATCTACCACTAAAGTTCTACCATTTACAAAGAACACAAGACCCTGATGCGATTTATAGCGACCTCTGACGGATATGATCACAAATTCTTTGGCTCGCTTACATTTATCTCCATAACGAAATCCCATATTCTCAGCAACTCTCACAGAAGTAAACTTCTTCCCGAAATTTAAGAACAGGGAAAAGACGAAAGAGAAATTAAATAAATAAGTCAGAGAAGTTTTAAGAACAACGTTTTGGTGAAGAAGTGTTCTAACATTACAACCTTTCGCTGGAAGATGACTATAAAAATGAAATGGAAGCTCCCCCCTTCCTCCATAGCTCAAACGAGAACATACTAACGCCGTGACCTGTGACCAAAAGTTGTGTGTGTAACTTCCCCGGTGGTACTTGTCTTTTCGTCGAGTTCCTTTTTTTTTATCATGTCTATTTTTCCCCCTTTTTTTGATTCTTGAGCCAGTCTTTGTAATGCTCTACATATAAAGCATGCTTTTCTGGGCTTTGTTGGAAAATGTTTACTTTTTATAGTTTTTACTCTGTTCCGTTAAATTAGATTTGGAGTTTAGAATAAAATATTGCAGCATTTGATTTTACATAGCCGAATTTACTAAGATAGTAATGGTAATAAGTTCACAACGGAATTACCAATAAAATATTTTACAAAAGTTGCAGGGTAAATAATATATTTTACACAAATTATATATGAAAAATAAAATGCTTTAAAAACTAAACATAAAAAAGAATACAAAGAAATATAATTTAAAATTCATTATTGTGGAACATAATTATAATCTATTAATAATGAAAATATTTAATAATATAACTATTTATGAAATAAAAATCAGCATTTTAAAATGAGAATGAAAAAAAAGTTATTAAATAATTGCCTATGAAGTTATGAAAGATTGATGATAAAAAATTTATTTAATCAATATTAATATGATGTACTTTTGTGCGTTAAATGTTAATAAAAGGTTGTTAAACGCAAAATATTTTATCAATATTGATATTAAATGTTTTATTTTTGAAAAGTGTGGATTTTAGATAATTGAAAATACAAATTGAATAAGAATCAATGTATATTACCATTACACTCAATTCAGATTTCTGTGTATTTTAAATTAGAATAAGCCACCATGATGAGTAACTTAATATGCTTATAACATATACAATGACATATTTATTATATACATCTCATATAATCTATAGATTTTATACATTTTATGTATAATATCTTATTTGTAATGTATTTAAGTAAAAGTTTCAAATATAAATTATTTAAACATATATTATTATAATATCTCTAAATTGAAAGACTCATGTGGTACTGTATTCCCCCCCCCCCATGTAATCATTATTGGGGTTCATTTAATCTGTTTTCTCAAACAAAATAAATAAAGGGTGAAGAAAATTAAATTAATTAGGAAAACACAGTTCTCTCTCTCTCACACACACATATTATTGGAAGATAACAATCGTTTTCGACTTATTTAAAGCTTAAAGTACGTTGCGCGTAAATTAATAAATATGTCATTATTAAAAAAAAAAAAAGTAAAATTGATTTGCAATTTTTTTTATTTCTTTCACCAATTTCATCAAATATTTTTTAAGATAGCAAATTTTACAAAAACTTGATTTTTGTTTTAAAATAAATTTTAGGAAATCTAACAATTTTAAGCTCAATACTTCTCCTTCCTCATTCATCTGGGCTTAAAATTAAGAGATATTTGATTGAAATTAGAGATTTTAAATCCCCGGAAATTGGCAATTCTCTAACTTCGTACACAATTTTCCATTTATGTACACTACGTAGCAGCAGTTACAGCACTACAGTTACAGTTACTTTCACTTAAGTAAATATTATCTAACTTTTAGATATTACCGTAGTTTGCTTGTTACGTAAACTTCTATGAATAGACCTTGGCTATATATCGACTTTTACTTGAACCCATTAACCTAGAGATGACATGGAAGACTAAACAATAACTTGAGCTAAAAACGTTCAAAAAATGTGTCAGACAGAAAGTTTATTTACAAAACTGTGAAAGACCAGTTCAATTTTAAGGGACGCAACAGCAAAACTCGTTCAGCGTAAAAAGAATCCAAATAGAACGACTCTTTCATCTTTTCCCATAAAAAAAATTCTAAAATTGGCGACTGAAACTTTTGCATTGCGTGTGTTAGGAACGATCAACATATTGTCTATCCATCTCTTTGGCCTGTTCTGTTTATTTTGCTGTCATCGGGAGAAGCAGAACCAGAGTAAAAGATTCTTTTTTCTCCATTTGCAAACAACTCCCTTTTGCGCCATTAACTTCCAAGACGTGGGGAAAACAGGGCTCTTTGTTGGATATCAAATGGCAAAGATATCTGAAGACATTGTTTTAATATTGTTTTTATGATGTGTCTTCATAATATTTCCCGGTTTATCTTTTGTTTTGTCGTTGCCTTCCTTGTTGTGACATGCTTGACATTTTCTGTTTAGAATTTTTCGATCAGTATGGGTTTTTTGATGTGTACTTGAATAATAATTTTAAATAAAAGAGCTAATCAATATAAATAATATAAATCCCTTATATTCAAAATTGATTAACTTTGATTTCATTTACTTTAAGTGATTTTTATTTAATTATTGCTTTACTTAAAATTTTTCAATTATGGCATTAGCAATTGGTCCCGTGTCTGAGAAATAATTTTCACTAATAAATTGCTTATCATCCTAATTGAATAAATGATAAAAGAATGGTGATTTTGGATTTATTTTATAAATATTGGTTTATGATTCAGTTTAATATTATAATAATAATCAGTTTAATATTATTATTTTAATATTATAATTAATTAATAATATCAGTTTAATAATATGATTATATATAAAATATATAATCATATAACTGTTATGGCCTTACGAAGTTTTTCAATAGCTATGATTGACAAGTTCCTTGCAAATTTTCATAGAAAGAGAGAGATTCTCTGTTTATTTTAAATATATATATATGCATTGATCAGCTTTATGATATTAGTATATTTGTTTTGAAAAATATGTAATTTTTCAATTTAAAAATATTTGATGGCCGTTATTGATTGTTTAAGGCTCGTGTGCCAGAAATAATTTTATTTAATAAGTTGCTTATCATCTGAATTGAATAATAAATGATAAGAGAATGGTGATTTGAGATTGATTTATTTTGTAAAATGTGTCATTTCTCAATTTAAAAATATTTTATGATCGTTATTGATTGTTTGGGTCTCGTATCCCAGAAATAATTTTCTTCAATTAAAGTTGCTTATCATCAGAATTTAATAAATGATAAAAGAATGAGATGATTACATTATTAAGGATTTATTTTACAAATATTGGTTTCTGATTCTTTTTAATATTATGGCTGATAAGTTCTCCCTCGGTGAAAACATTGTTGGAAAAATGTCTCCGAATTTGCATTGATATCCAAAAGATGTTTCGATATGCTTCTTTTTTCGAACGTGATTCTTATATGATTAAAAATTGGACATTTCAATGTAAATTTTTCCAGAACATTGGTAAGTTTTCCTTACATATGGATTTCCATTTTATTAAGTTTCAATTTACATCAATGTACATAGTTATATTGAAAAATTCATTATTGGAATTAAAATTTTGGGTTGTTTGGAAAGT
The DNA here is from genome assembly GCA_026290005.1 of Latrodectus geometricus. Classification (NCBI taxonomy): domain Eukaryota; kingdom Metazoa; phylum Arthropoda; class Arachnida; order Araneae; family Theridiidae; genus Latrodectus; species Latrodectus geometricus. The sequence goes on from JAPDSC010164999.1 coordinate 74,294, forward strand.
CATTTCGTTTCTTCCCACCTAAATTAGTTTTTGCTAGAGAAACCAACCCTTTTATGAGTGTGAAGTCATGCTACTACCAAAAGATGTGGCTGTTGTGTTGTTATTTTCGTGTTCCCACCAGGCTGGCAATAAGGGGTGCGCTGCTCCACTTTTCCAACAGAACCATATTTGGCGTGGAGTCCGACTTCCTCAGTACACATATACCATAGGTACCTTTTTATAAGGTAGGCAACCATTCACACAAGGAAAGGACAAAGACAAGAAAGAGAAAGTACATCCATTTCCGAGCCGGTATTCGAACCCTGGTCCTCCACATCTGTAGACCACTAGATAGGGTAGGCTGCCCGAGAAAGATGGTAAAAGGTATTGGACTAGAATTGACAATATAAAATTCAATAAAATATTTATTCTCGAAAGTTTTTTCATTTTCATATAAAATGAAATTACTTTCCGAACAACCTATTCCAATACATGAAGATATAAAAGTTAATTTTAGCTTGCTCATTCCTCTAAAATGCAAATAATCAGACTTATTGCAATCAAACTATTTTGCAAATCAAAATACTGTTCTTTATAAAAACATAAATGAATCTGGAAATACCTGGATAAGCGGATGTCTATATTAACAATTCCAAAACGAATAATGATTCTAATAAAAGTTATTGTGAGAATTCCTTAAAATAGCTTCTGGTTGTGAAATCTGTTATTGGAAACGAAAGTTCCATTCTTTTCCCAATTATATTTAAACGCCCAAATAAAATCTTATTACAATAGGTTGAAAGAAATGAAGTTTGACAAATCACAAATCGAAATTCCATGAATAGCTATCCTATGTGGAAAAAAATAGCAATGTTTTGAAGCTTCCATCTTCAGGAATGTGCTACACAACTGATAATAAAAGTTATTTATAGCCGCCATCTTGGAATGTCGCTTCAGGAATGTAAGATTCCGATTCATTCACGTTATTCTCTTGTTGCAAACACAGATAACTTTATTATTTTCTTATTGCTATGGTTGCAACCACCGTCAGCGTTGTCGAAAAATTGCAAAACCGGATATATTTTTTTCTCAAATAAAATGAGAATTTATATTTTGCCACTGAAATTGTCGCTCACGTGACAACCAGAAACGTGTATCGATATTTTGTAAGGCAACAATAACTATTATAACAAACTGTTGATGAAAAATATTCCATTCTAATCTTCATCGATAGCAATAAATGCATTATTAGTTTTCAAGCATAAAATAACATTCGTAAGTTAAATAAATTTAAAATTGCTGAACTCTCTTAATATAATGTTTTTTTTTTTTAATTCTAATATTTTTTTGTTATTTCCCTCCTGTTAACTCTTTCTTAATTTAAAATCTAAATTTAAAATTTAATTTAGTTCTAAATTTAATTTTTAGACAAAACTTCTAAATAGTAAATATATTTTTACTGTTTAGTTGCCTTTATCATTTATAAACCTTTTCAAAATGACAAAGGAATATTATTTGCACTACAATCAGAAAATATTTTTTGAATAATTGCTTTTGTACTTTATTCTATGTGAACTTGAAGTTTTATTGAATTTCTCGAACAAACCCATTAAAAATTTGGTTGAAACAATTTACATATATTTATATCTCTCCGAAAAACATTTAGATAATATTATAATTGTGAGAAGTTTTCTCACCAACATTTTTTAAGTACTCAAACATATCACTATGAAGAATTTTATGAGCATCACTCCAAATTCAAAATGAACTTTAAAACTGTAGCGCCATCTAGCGGACGTTGCTTTGAGATTTCCATTGAATCAGATTCCTAGTTTAATTAATAACATGCCAATTGATGTTTACTTTTAAAAAAAATTTCCGCAAATCGGCTTGCAGAATTTGTATACATAAATAAATAATCATACATCCAAACTTAATTTTCATTTACCTTATTCTAACTAATGAGTTGATTTATCATTAGTAAATATTATTTCTAGTTAAGCTTTTGCAAAAAACATGTTCACTTATTTTATATAAATTCATTACGTAAGTTGAAAATTGCAGCTTACATCATTTTAATATATCTTGAATTCATTGAGATACTAAAAAAATTTACCGTTACGATTGAATCAAATTTCAGAATCATGAGACAAAAGTTTCGAATTCCTTTCCCAAATATTTATTCTATTGAAACTTTCTCATAAAAATTGTTCCTCATTCGAGAATTTAAAACTCATACTAAATTTAATAATATCTTTCTTATTTACATAATTATAATGAGAAAAATGCATTATTAATTTAAGATCTCTTTAAAAATACGTCACATAAACGAAGATTATTTTTCCAGCTTTACAACTGTAAAAAGAATTCATAAACATTATTTTCACTCTTAATTAATGTTAGGTTAAAATAGAAATCATTCTTAAGCAATTAGATAGTTTCGTCAAATCAAATTAGATTGTCTTTATAAGAAGAGTTAGCCCCGTCATAACCGACAGTTTATACTTCTCTTTAAACAATTAAGGATTAAAATGAAAAAGAAAATATACACCGCATTTTACTTTTTAAAGATTAATTCCGAAAAATCTATTTCCTCAGTAATAAATGCTCGAGATTAATTTGTCAGCTTGCATTTTCTCTTTTGTTTACAGAAGAGCTGTAATTTCATTAAGATTCGTTTTAAATCTTGTTTCGTATAATTGATAATGACGTTTCCCTTTGAAGAATGTATTCCAGTCGTTTATTTGTTGCTAGAACTCTAGTTTTGTTTACTTCTTTTAAATAATTCTTTTGTTATGGATCTCGTTTAAAAGTATCAAATTTTATTTCAGTTTCACTTAGGTTTTATGGCTGCGAGTATATTTTCGAATAAGACACGTTGAGCATTTAAAATTTTATAGATATTTATTTAATGAATATTGTTTAAATGGCTTCCATAATTATTTCAATGAAACGGATTTACTTTTTAGATTCTTATGATCAATGTTTAAAAAAATGTCACATTGCTACAACCATAAATTGGAATGTACCGATGTAATATTCCAATTTATGGTTTCTTTTTTCTAGTACCGGATTTCTTATTTACAAATGAAAGCAACTGAATGTATTTTAGGTTTCCTAAAACCATGATTCATAATCTTTTATCATAGTCTATTTTGGTAGAGAAAATTAATGTTAACTATTCTTTTATCCTCTTGATTAAGATTTCATTCATATGTTACCTCTGGGAGTAAAGAAAGAAAAAAATATTACTGCACCGGATTTCTCTTTTTCCTATATTCTCACATTAATTTACAAAAATGAAGATTTTTCACTTTTTTTTATTTTTTTGAAAAAGTGATGTTTTCGCCTTTTCCATTACGTTACCGATCGGAAATGCATTAGAAACGGATGAAAAAACTTTTAACTTCAATATTTCATATTTTCCTAATAAATTTTGAATTGAAATACACTTCCTTTAATTTATTTTTAGTTTGTCTATGCCTAAGACTTCATTTCGTGATGCAAAACAACTTTTGGAGATTTTTTTAATTAACATATATTTTGTTAGGTGGATACATTTATGTGTTAAACAGTAGAAATTTATACTAAAACTTCAGCCACAACTGATTGTAATTCTTAAGGTTTCATTTATTTCAGTATGCCGTATATATATTCTGTTTTTGATTTTATTGTTTTAATTTAATGTCCGACTTTTCAATTTATGATAAAAAGGAATTCTAGGTATATATTTTACACTAGTAATCTAGTGAAGTAAGCACGTGTTAAGTCAGGCATAAACTATAAATAAACTATAAATTCATTGAAGCAAATGTAAAATGATTCAATGTAAATGAACGGAATGCAGTGAAGCGGCTATTTTAGACAGATTTCAAATAAAACTAAAATCCACTAACTATTACTTTTCTTTATCTTCTTTAGTCAAATGGTATCTACGGTTGGTTATTTCAAAGGTTAATGTAACCAGTAAGCACACACAAATTTTTGTTTGAATCTCCTAAAAAACTTTATTAATTAATTTCGGCATCCTTTTTGAAAAATTCATGAACCAGTATCTTAGATTATGTCGGTAATTCTTGGAAAAGCAAAATAAGATAGTCTTGAAAAATGATAAGAGTTAAATTTATGTGTTATATATATGTAAATGTTTTAATAAATCAAAATGCAACGTCCACTATTTGCATTCCAAATATATTACTTTGGGGAAAAAGTTATCCATTATTTTTTCGGTAGACGTATGTAGTGATCGCTATCTCGTGAGGTATCTATCAAACAATTTCAAATTTATGCTCATTGGAAAGGTGACATTTGACACTAAAATATTCTCTTGCGGTTTTTTGTTTGATGAATTCAGTTACGAGTACAAGGTTTTAAAAATAGAAAACAACAAACAGAAAATTCGATACATTTTAGTTTTTCTTTTATAATGGCGAAAATGCTAACCAGGTGGCTAAAATTGTGAAAGGTGTTTATCGTCCTATATATGACTGTAACAACCAGTTACGCACAATTTTGGTTTCGTCGATTCCGTTTGGGTATTTAGATGCTAAAGATGTACCTTGCATGGATATAACATCGTCGAGAATGTCTATAAAGTATCAAAAATGATCGAACTTAACCGCATGTCAGCAGTCGTAACACGTAAGACCTAAAAATCTACATGAAAGCTGTTTTAAACCTTTTTACAAAGGGAATCCAAAAGAAGTTACATAAAGTTCACGTAAAAATAAGGATTTCTTTTACACAAAAATATATATATATATATATATATATACCGTTATGGCGTATTTGTGCATCATTGCACGCGCAGTAAAAAAATATATGTGTTTCTTTTACTTTTTTTTAATTAAACTGAGGAACATAAAAATCGAAATAATTGCCGTAGGAGGAAATTCTTCTCTTTTGATGTGGATACAAATCACTGCGCATTCGTGACTTGCCGATGCGTACTTTTTTACTGCGCGTGCAATGATGCACAAATACGCCATAACGGACTCAAAAAGAAAAACGGTTCGAACGGTGTTACGGGAACCGGATGCAGATGGGCGGGAGATTTCGGGTGGCAGATGAAGATGGGTTCGAGGATATTCTTTGTTTGCACTAATTGCACAGCCCAATGGTTCTGCTTGAGAGCCACGCAGATGAGCACTTTGCCTCGCATTCAGTCGAGATTGACTACTCAATGAATCCCTGGTACCTATTATGTCATTACCTGTTGGAAATACACTCCATTCTGCACGGTTGCAGTTATCAGAAAACAACTTTATAAAAGGCTTGAACATAGATGACAAGGTCTGATTGATCTTAAGATTTTCATGTTATTAATTTGAATATACAATGTCTTCGATAAATTATTGGGTTGTCCGGAAAGTTTGTGCCGATATTTTAGGACGATTCAAACGCAGATCATTTAAATATTGATATACATTTATTAAATTATATAGATACCATTCTGCTCCACAACTTTTCTTAATTTTTGGTGCAGCTAGAGAATTCCGCTCTTCCAGAACCTCTCAGATTTCTTTACAGAATATTTGTCCAAAAGGGTTTTGATCTGAACCAGAGAGCTCGAAATTTTCCCTGTTAATGGAAATCCTTCATCCAGCATCCTCGCCATAAGCAGCGCATTTGCCGCTTGTGTGGCATTTTCGGAAAAAGAAAAGCATTCAATGCCTATGATGCACTTTATTTGCCATCATATCCTAAGGTGTATAAAACTGGTAAAAATAACGAATCGTAACCAAACCTTTTTCCTGATATGGCTGAAGCTATCTCTTTTAGTACATGTACACATGTCATTTGTTTTCAATAATTGTGATATATTCAGTCAGGTCTCTCGCGCTACCTACCGAAAATCTTTCCGGACAACCCATTATATTTTATACTGAATGCGGTTGAAAAACAACGAAGATACAAGCTTCAATCAATCCCTTATAGTAAATGATTGAAATGTTACTATAAATTCATGTTCATAGCCTTATTCTCCCTCAATTCAATAACAATAATATCTCCTGAAATAGAGCTGTTTTACATAATTCCAGTGGGTGTCATTAAGTGTGAAAGTTTTCATAAAAAAGCTTTCACATTTGCAAATTAAATGCTTTGATTTCCACAAGACGGCTCTGCATATCGTTTTATATATTGTTATTCCGTAATATGAATGAACTGAATACGATATTTTTTCGCCTGCACCCGCCCACTAGATTTTTAGTTTTTTCACCCCTAAAAGGAGAGGAAGTGATGGGACCTTTATGTGGTAAGCAACCCCTGTGAGCGTGCCATCGTAAATTCGAAAGGATTATGTCGTCAAATTTTAAGAAGCAGGGACAAGACTGAAAATCCAAGACTTTCCCTGCCAACCCTAGTGGTTCATCACTTGGAGAACATAATGATACGAAGTACATGCGCTTGTAGCACTATTGAATATGGTTGTTGTTGTTGTTGTCGTGTGCCAGCCAGGCTGGTAATATGGGGTGCGCTGCTCCACTTTTCCAACTGAACCATATTTGGTGTGGAGTCCGACTTCCTTAGTGCACACAATGGCATGGGTACCCTTTTATAGGGTAGGCAACCATTTACACACAAAGAAAGGACAAAGACAAGAAAGAGAGAGAGAAAGTACATTCATGCCCAAGCCAGGATTCGAACCCAGGTCCCACCCATCTGTAGTCATGTACGCTAACCACTAGACAGGTGGGGTGGCTATTAACTATGGTATAAATGTATATTAAAATATTTTAAGGTATTTTCATGTCATATTTTTTCTCCATTCTTTTACTTGTCAACGGGTGGGCTGAGCTGGTGGCTGTAGGTAGCCTGGTTGGTTAGGGCATCATTCTCATTACCGGAAGGTAGTGAGTTCGAATCCCGGCTTAGCCGAATATCCGTCGTGTTCCCTAATGGTGATTGGGGCATATAAAATATATCTGGTCGCAATGTCCTCCATTTTCCATTCCAAATTAATACCTCTGGGGATGGTTGAAACCAGGCTATGGGTTTTCTCTGGCTTCAATCTCTAAATTGGAAGACCAAGATGGTGCTGCCATCTTATGAGCCGAAGTCGTACTTCCACCTTCGTATGAGGGTGCTCTATTCAAAAAACGGAAGACGCCCTTTCTGACTTCATTCGCCCCGTTCCTGACGGGTGGGCTTGGCCTCACCTAGTGTCAGAAATGACACAACATCAAATTTCGGTTCAATACCTCGAATCCCACCTTGGAAGGTTCAGAATCCACTATATATCATAGGACTTGGTCTAATGAGCCCTTGTGTGCAAAAATCAAAATACACAACTGCTTTTTTTTGTAGTCGATGTCGACAATGAGAAGTCCTTTGTTTGTATTTAATTTTATGGCAGTAGTAGCTGTTCGCGAAGACGAAGCGAATAATTAAAGTCGAGTTGAGTTGAAATTTATTGGGATTCAAATATCATTAACTTATTTTTACAAAAATAGACATGAAATAAAAGTTATAGTATTCATTGTCAAGCATGACATTGACTATCGGAGAAGAATTGCCAAAGATTCTGAATCTAGACCATAAATAACACCAACGACAATAATAAAACCAAATTTTTATGGATTTGAAAAGAATTAAATCATATTTTTTTATCTGTTTCGTCTCGATGGCATCATTTTATATTCGAGTTTCGTCATCAAGTTAGAAAAGTGATGTTGATATTTTTGCTTTCAATAAAAAGAAGTGAATATTTCGGAGGCTGGTGTTGCATTACTTGTTTTCGACTGCTAAATGAGCTGTTTTCGCTCTTCAAGGCCATAAACTATATAAAACAGTCGTAAATTTTGCAACAGTGGAAACTTGTGAATAACTCCCCATTATCTCGGCGGGAAATGTGATCAATATTAAGCATGGACTCTATTTTAGGAATTTGAAATTTCGCATTCACTATAAATAAGAAGGAAAAATGTCATAAGAATTTTCTTTTTTACTATCATATCTAAGCTAAGCTAAGCAGTGGAATTGTTTACTTTTCTTTGGGGGGGGGGTTGAAATATTTACTATTCAAATAGTTTTAGTTTCCATCTTTTTTCAAAGAGTATATGAGATTATTTTTTTCGATATATAAATATTTGATGTATTAGAGAATATCTCTATATAATTTTATTTTTATAATTACTATAAATATATGGACTATTCAAAGTAAACCCAAATTCTTTAAAAAAAAAAAAAAAAAAAAAAAAAAACTCACATGATTTTTAAATTTGCAATAATTACGAGAAAAGAGTACGCTGTACAAAAAGCTTGTTCGATTCTCTTTGTTAAAAGAACGGAAATTTGCGGGTTCGATTCCTTTTCTAGAATGGCTGTTTAAAGTGGTTCGGTATCTACTTAATAATGAAATTCCTAAATGAATTACCCCTCGGTTGCAAAAATGACAACAAAGTAAAAAAATACCTTTAAATCATCTTTGCCGATTTAAACTAACCACAAAATGGATATTATGATTTATTTATTGCGTGCATAAACAATCAAACATTAATATTAATGTATGATTGTGAAATATTTAATATGTTTTTTACTTGCTACATGAAATAATATGTTTTATATGATGTAATATTTAATGTGTTTTACATGCTACATGAAATAATTTAATCTTTACTTAATGATTAATAAGTATTTATTTTTTAATAGCTGTATCAAAAGAGACAAATCTCCAATAATATATAAAATAACCCATCCCACTAAGATATTGGCCAACATTTTCTTTCCAACTGCTCATTGAAGAGCTCGTCCCACTGACACATTTACTTGTTTTTGATGGGTGGACAATTTTGTATATTCAACATTATTGGTGAAAACGATTATTTGTTTTACTCCAATTATAGACCAATTATAAGTAAAATAAAGTGACAAACACATGATCTCAACTGTAACGAAAGAAGCAATTACTTTATGGTTAAAAAAAATCACTTCCTTAAATTACTCACTTTATTTATTTTATTAATATTATTAAATGAATTATCATTTCCACTTACAACCTTTTCATATCTTTAAATTATTATGGATATTTTAAGTTTCGAAATAATTGCAAATTTAATTTTTATTCCTTGCAATTATTAAAAAAATTGCTTAAATCTATCCTAATATTAGAAGTAAAGCTAAAATTAATCTTCTTTAAATGATTCTCGGTGATTATTTTAAGAACATTAATGGGTTAGAAAAAACAATTAAGTATATTAATTAAAAGTATTCAAATACTTTGTGATTTTTTACTTATCTATATTTTTTTTAAATTAATTTTTCTCAATAAATATTTATTTTCTTGATTAATATTAATAAAATTAAAGAATTATATTGGGTAAAAAAGGATTGCATAAAATTGTCACATCATTTACATATTATTTGAAAATTATAAACTAAATATTTGAACCATATGCCAAAGCTATAACCATTTCGTTTATAGTTCAAACTATGGTCCACTATTTATACATATGATTATAGAGTAAAACGATAATATAATTATTATAGTTCTATAGTTAAAATGTCTGAAAAGTTGCATATAAATTAACTCTGTAAAACTATTCGTATATTTTAGGAATTTAAAATTTGCATACGGCAATTCATAATAAATACGATTAAAATAATCCGTTTTTTCATTTTTTGGAATGTTTTTTTTACATATTAGAATACATATTTATAATATTTTTTATACATTTGTATATAATCTTTAATATCTTAATTGGTAAATGTTGAAAAATAAAGCAAATAAACTAAAAGTATACAAAAAAGTACCTATTTTTTCTGTAGAATAATACATGAAAATTATATTGCTTAAAGCTCTTAATATCAAAAAAATATAATTATTGAGTGAATGGCAATGTTCTGTATTGAATGAATTTATCATAAGTTAAATTAATCGCTAATTATAATAAAGCAGGAGTTACATGCCCTGGAAATCAAAACATTAATTTGATTTACTTTTTAATATATATATATATATATATATATATATATATATGTGTGTGTGTGTGTGTGTGTGTGTGTGTCATCATTATCTGTTGTTGACTTCTTCCAATAGTTATAATTAGTTATTTGTTTAAGGAAATAGAAAAAATAGGATTTCTGTTTACTAAGTAATTACGCATATTTTATCCGTAACTTTTAATTACCAATTAATTGTCATTATGCACATTATTATTTATGCTTATTTAATTTTTTATCTGAAGTTTAATTTTCTTAAACTTACTAAAAATGGCATCCTCTTATATTATTCCCCATAAACTTATTTGTCCATTCCTAATTATTTCAAAAAAAAACAATTTTGACAGAATAAATTATTCTTTTTTTTATAAAAAATTATCGGCTTTATATTAATATGAGTAATAATAAAATGGATTGGGGAAAAATGATAGAAAACCCTGGTTTTATTGCGTAAAAATAATATAAGAGGACTTAGTGCAAATAATAAAGAAATATAATGCCATTATTGCAGTTAAATTTTATTCTTAACACATGATTTTCGTATATTTTAAGACAATATAGATTTAATTATATATTCAGCAAAAATAAAATTTTGAAGACTAACTTGTTTAGTTTTTTTCTTATTACATTATGAAGGAAAGATAAATCTTAAAATTTTCTTGAATTTATAATTGAATCTTTAAGAAGTTTGGAATAATTCCAATCCATCAAATCTGTCAAACTACATACTCAAAAAGAATGGGTTACATGCATTTAAAATATAATCTCTTGAACGGAATATAATTTGAAAAATATTTTAAACGTAAAATAATAATTTTTTTAATATATTACCTAAACGTTTATATAGGAAAACTTTTTATGGAAAATTTAGAATAGAAATTGAAGAAGCCTTTTTTGAAATTTTTGAATGAATATTTTAAGATAGATTATCAAAAACTTTGGCCAATATGATGTTTTGTTTTCCTAGGAATTTTTTTTTTTTAATTTACAGGCATCAAAATTATCGAGAATGTTTAAGTGAATTTTCTAGAAAATATTTTGATATTGAGAATATTCTTGAAAATATGAAACTATTAACGTCGTAAGATAGTGTTAGTAATATTTTAGAACAAGTATTACTAACACCATTAATAAATTTTAACTGATGCGTAATATACTTCAGTACTTTTATTTCCATTAGATTTTTTTTTTCAAAAAAAATTGATGTATTGTTAATTTTTCTTCATTTTTTTAAAAGTAAAATTAATCTTAGATCAAATAAATCATTTTAATAAGTTTTTTTAAAAAAAAAACGTTGCATTGAATACTAGTCAGTTATTTATTTTAAAATTTCGCATGAAATTTTTAAAGTCAATTTATACACAAATTATGACAAAATCCTATATTTTTAAATTGTTGAAAATTTAAAATCAAAAGAACTTTCAAAACAACTTATTGTTAGAATCTTCTGAATTTATTTAAATTAATGTAACAAAAACACAAAAACGAAGAATGAATAAAACAAAACTATCACATTTAATACAAAAATTCACCAATTGACGAATTGAAAAATCTGTGTCGTATATATATATATATATATATATATATATAATAATATAAAAAAATTAATTAAAAGAAATTATAAAAAAATTATTAAAAAATTTTTAGGGATTCTTCTCAAAAGGTTTTATTAAAATGCTAGAGAGTAGTAAAAATGTCACAGATAATTATGCAAACACATAATATCAACAGGTGAATGTCAACACATGATATGAGTTATTAAAATTGATATTTTTTCCAGATATTAAAAATATACCTTAGAGCCCAAAATGAGTAATATATTAAAACGTATTTAAAATATGTACGCTAAACGTGGCGAAGTGGGCGTGGTATTGTAAACGGTAGTCTGCTAGCAATTATTTAGAGTTAATTAGTAGCTCACCCTGTTTAGTGGTTAGCGTACCTGACTACGGATGGGGAGGATCTGGGCTCGAATCCCGGCTCGGGCATGGATGTACTTTCTTTTTTTCTGTGTTTCTTGTCCTTTCCTGAGATAAAGGATGAATGTGGTACGAGCTATAAACGGGTTTGTGGTGGTGTGACATGGGTAATGCTACTCGCCTCCATGTCGTGGTTCACAGGTGCCCATCGGGTAACGATAAATGAGTAGCAGTTTCAGGCCTTGTTGTAGCGAAGGGTTCACACCCAAGTGCCCGCCATTAAAAAAAGAGTTAATTGCAGTTATAAATGAAGTACAAAATAATCAGCATTAGACCGCACAAAATAAATGGTGTATGAACAAGTAGTCTGATATCTGTCGTTTATGAATTTAATGAAGTCGGAAAAAGAAATTAAGAATCTCTGATAGACCCGCTGTATATCTACATGAAAATGATAGTACTGCGAACAAATAATTTTTTTATAATAAATTTAATTTTTATATTGGTCGAAAAAGAGTTCCAAAATTCGCTTGAAACAAAAATTATAATGTACATTTAATTAGTAATTTTGTTAAGAAATCGCCTGTTGATAGTTATGTTAACCTACCCATCACTTACCCATTAAGCATTGAAGAGCATGAAATAATACCAAAATATATACAAAATAGACCACTAAGAGCTTTTGTTTAGAATTATCATAGCCTTTATAATGGTGTGTAAATGCACTATGAAAGGCACGTGGGCGCGTACGGAACAGTATTATAAACTCACTTAAAATGGGTAATATTATTTGACCTAATTCCTAAGTGGTATATGAAAAGTAAAAATATCATGTGTGTGTGAGGGGGTGTTCACATAAATAAAAATATCAGCAAAATTACCAATAAATCCTATAATGCTATCAGTTTGGCGATTGCTTTATGTTTTGGACAATAAAGTAATAATCCTAGTATTTTTTCAGTAATTTCTCTTTTTAAAGTTCTTTTATTGTTCTATTTGGTGGAAACAATCATAGCAGCAAAAAATTTCTTCATTTCTATGAGGAAATTTTGCTCTGTTATGTTTGTTTTCACAAATAGAACAACCAAAGAACTTAAAAAAGATAAAAAAAAAACTTTACTATCTTAAATATAGGAAAAAAGTTATTAAACCAATGAATTTATTCATGGAAAAAATATTGTTGTTTCATGACCTAATTTGAGTTTTCTAATTCTAAATTAATCCAAATTAATCTATCATTTGTTAATTTAAAATTTTCGAGAAAAGTTTGATATCAATTGTTGATACATTTTAGCAAAACTCACAAGTTTTCATTTCGAACGTACTTTAGAATTATATAAATTCCAATTTTTGTAATTAATAAGTGTAAATTAAATAATAATAAAATGACAGTTTTAATGAATATTGACAAGAATAAATTCATTAAATTAGGTTTTAAGAAAATTAAAAAGTTAAATTTTTTCAGTATTTTAAGATAAAAAATTTTATAATTCCTCATGAAAATGAATAACAATAAATATTGTCATTTGAATATTATATCTTGTGGTTTCATCCTGTGGCATATGATCCGAATTTTCTACTTAAATTTTTAAATTTGAAATGGAAACATTCAAGGAAAGAAATATATAGTTCTTCTTTTCTAATCTAGAATATTTCTAAGATTTTATAACCCTCGAACAGTTTTCTCATCTTTTTTTTTAATTCAACAATGGTAGTATTTTGAATTAATAGAAAATAAACTCCACTTTTCAACTTTCCATTCTTTCATGCTTTATACCGAAATACACAAATTTCCAATACTTTTTATTTTAAAAATGGAAACGGTTATATTGTGGAAAATCATTTTCACGCTTTGAATCTCATATTATTTACAATATTCTATTATACCAGAATTCGAGATTTTCAAATCTAAAATATTTTAACTCAAGAATCTAAACATTCGATTTAAGAAAAAATTAGTTTTTGAATCTCAAATGCTTTTTATGAAATCTATAAGAAAGATTTTAACTTCTCTAGTTTCTTAATTTTGGAATTGAATTATATACATTAGATGTAAGGAAAATTAATTTAAATATCTAACATTAAATAAAATTTTATTAGCTTAAGATTTTTCTTTAGTTTTTCAATTTACACAACAAACATTTGAATCGAACATGTTTAAATAAAATTTATATTTTTAAAGTTTTGGATTTCTTGGATTTAATGCTGTTGTTATCGTCTTGTGACAGCTAGGTTGGCAATACGGGGCGTGCTGCTCTACTTTTCCAACTGAATCATAACTTGGTGTCTTAATAACTTCATTTGTCTTAATCGAAAACATTGAAACTTAATCGAAACATTCGATTTAAGATTTGGCTTGTTTGTTGCTCTACGTTCATTTTGTGCATTGATATACACTTTAAATTAGATGACAAACATTACAACATCCACACCTGTGGTAACTAAATCACGGTTGCCTGATTGGAGCGTCGTTCAGAAGGTAATGAGCTCGAATCCTGGCTTAACTGAAGATCCGACATTTCCAGTAAAGGTGACTAAAGCTGGTGGTAACAGTGTTCTTCAAGTGAGATTTAGCGTCTGGGAGGGGGTGGACGAGTATTGGGGAGCCTTCTTGCTAGCAAACTCTAAATTAAGACTACTCCCATCCACCTGCACCTACTTAATTGGTAAAGCAAAACTCAGAACTAGGTACAGGAAAACATGCTGCTGCAACAACAATACCTTTGGTGAGAATCAAACCCATTAACTGTTGAATCACAGAGATCAGAACGCTAACTATTAACCTGTTAGTTCGATTTAAAAAGAAACATTAAGATTATATCTCATTTTTTTATCCCCTTAATTTCCACTTCCGTTTTGCATTTAAAATTTTCTATGAATCTCAAATGTTACTTTGTCTTCTGCTAGCTAGGCTGGCTGTATGGAATGCGCTGCTCTACTTTTCCAATACCGAAATTTGGTGTATAGTCCAACTTTTTCAGCACACACATGCCATAGGCACCCGTTTATAGGGTAGGCAACCCTTCATACTAAGAAAAGGCAAAGGTAGGGAAAGTGCATCTATACCCAAATCGGGATTCGAAACAAGGATTTCCCCATCTGCAATCAGGCACATTGAGCAATGAACATGTAGGGTGGCGGATTAACTCTTAATTAACTATTATTATCAATAACTAACGTTAATTAAAGATAATTTTAACTTACTTGGGAATTAGTCGCTCTATCTATACACTCTATCTAATATCTTCTTTTTATGAAACGTCCAGCCAGTGGCTGAATATTTGGCACTCTTCTTTTCAGTGCAATAGCTTGTGAGTTGAATTCCCACTTCACTGATGGCATTTGTAATGGTTCGGAATAAATTTTGGACTGTTGGTCTCGTTCTAATAAACCACTATTTTTAAAAAAACGTAATTAGAGTGTGACAAATTTTTCATTGCAGTGGTATAATTATGTTTTTTCTCTAATTTTCTATCAAAATGAATTAATTAAGGCTCCGTTTACAACAAATTAGATTCTCATTATAAAATAAGAAAGTTAGTCCAACTTCTTCAGTATACACATGTCATGCGTACCCATTTATAGAGTAGGCAATCCTTCCTAATAGGAAACGACAAAGACAGGAAAGAGAGAGAAACAATAAATACATCGATGTCGAAACCGGGATTCAAACCCACGACCTCCCTATCTGCAGTCGGGCATGCTGGTCACTAGACAGGGTGGGCGCCATGAACCTCAAATACTTTTCAAATTTGAATAACTCATATTTAAAAGATAGACATGGTATTTCGATGGTATTTATCCGAGATTCATACTAGTTAATTGGATTTAAATCACAAAATAAGTGAATTTTGAAGCAAAATCATGTGCGATTTAAGCTTTTAGTTTGAACAGGCGAAATGATAAGTAGAAAGCATCACAGAGACGGTACCTAAACTGGCATTGTCTATTCTACTTCCCAGACCTGAAGTAAACGGGATAGGAAAACAACAAGAGAATGTCCTGAATCCCGAAATATTTTCTTGCTAGGAGAAGGATGTGGGGCCATAAATTCAATTACCAGGCTCATCGCCATAAATCCCGGAAAGAATTATCGACTCCTCCGGAAATCGTCTTTTAACAAATTGGACACGGGTTGGAGGCGAAGACGCAGTAATAAGTTAAATTAAGCAATGCTTTTCTATTTTTTCCCCTGGTGCTTATTTGTTTTTCCCTCCGGCTGAAGGTGGAAGAGGGATAAATAGATTTTCTTCTTGTGGTACGTGTCGATGTTTTGTGTATCTTGGGGAATTTATTATACTCAAGCTTCCATGTGTTTTATAACAGAAAAGTAATTTATCGTGGTTTATATTAAATAAATATCGAAGGAGGAGGAAGTAAATCACACTGAGGATAACTTTGGAATATATTTGATTCTAATCGTACTTTTCAGCATACATAATTCTCATTGTATATTTGATTTATTTTTAGAATATTCTCTATCTATTCGATTTTTGGAGGAATCTAATTTGCAAGTAATGTTGAACTGGATTTTCTGAATGAACGCTGTAGTGAAAGATTTGATTTTCGAGAGAAATGTATTAAATATTCGACTCCGCCATATTTGAAATCATTTATGAAAACAGTTATATGTCTTCTATTTAATATAAAGAAACCCATTGAAAAATTAACTGTATTAAATAAATCCTAATAGCTTTCATATATTATAATAAAAATATAATTTAAAACATCATTTAATACAAGTAATAATAGGATTAAGACTAATATTATATATGAATTTTAAAATTTACAATTTTAAGATAAAAATAACTCATAAAAATTTTATAAAAAAACTGAATTAGATGAAACGCGTTTATCATTTAAATGCAAAAACACATTGAATATCAAAATTAGTTGCAAATATTGCCAATAGATACCTCAGTAGTATTATGGAATATACTTTATTCAAAATAAAGTCTACTATATTTCAAAGAATGGTCGCAAAGTTGAAAACTTCTATCTCAATTCTAATCCCTACTCAACAACGTGAAATGAATGTTGTTTTTCTGATTTCTACTTGCATGTTTGTCGGAGCTCATGCTCAAGAGATTTCCGGATTTTCTCATTTGTAATGCATGAAACACGAATGAAAATTTATGAAAATTCCTCCCAGAAAATAATCTGGAGAGAAACTTAATATGTCCTTAATAACTTTGAACGGTAATTATATCAATTACATGCTATATTTTAATCGAGACAAATTGCGCTATGTTGGAAACAAATGTTGAATTTATTAATAAACTTATCAACCAGTATTCGACATAGTTTCTATTAAAGAAAAAAATATTGGCAACAGAAATAATAATGTATATAATAAAAGGAAAGATTAATCCAAAAACAAAATTACTTACACTTCCCAAAATCAGAAATATTATCTAAACTTTAATTAAATATTCAAACATTGAAAGAAAGAAATGTATTTGTTAAAGAACTATTTGTTTATATGTTTGATTAAAAATAGGATAACATTTTTGCGATATTAGAGAAAGTCGAATTTTCAACCACAAAATAATGCAAAATATGTCACTAAAACCTTAAAAATCGCTTGGCAACAGTTTCATCCCATTTCGCGTGTTTTTATTCTTTGAGAATGGCAACTTTCTAAAACTCTGATAACATTCGAAAAGTTACGATAAGAAAACAGTGTAAGTGTCAAGCGGTACTGTAAATAAGACTATCATCTTTAAATGGGATCTTGTTTATTCGCAGATAAAAATGTCCCAACATTTATATAAAAAAAATTTTTTTAAGACTGAACTCAAGTGCTGGATAAATGGAAGAATATTTGTTCGACGCAGAAAATGTTTCACGAATGTGCGATATCATTGTTTTTTTTTTTTTTTTTTTTTAGGTCTACTTTTAGAATTGGGCGTAAAGAAAAATATTAGCCTTTATGCGACTATTGGAAAAATGATCTATATTTGATTCCTTCTCTCAGAAGTATCTATGGACGTGCCGCTTTTTATTTACAGTTCTGTTTTGCCCTTAATTCTTAGCTATGACAGATTTTAGCTCTTTGTACTTTGGATTTGTAGTTTATCAAATGAATCATTAAGTTTACGAAAAACATAAACGACACCATTTAAATGTTTTGTTTTAAGGAACACATAGACATATTTAATGATTAGTCTTTCAGTGTTTATCCTATAATTTGGGATTTTGACTTTTTCCTTACTTACGGTTACGCACGTCTTACGAAACATTTCGGTTACAGTTACGTACGTACGTTGCATGCTTACTGTTACGGTTACATACATCTTACGACTACGAACGTCTAACTCGAATGCTATATAATTTAAATTTTATTCGATACTATAACTTACATCCATCTTCGAGTTTGGAATGGAACAGGTAGGCTACTGAATTCAAGAATAAGGTATTAACCATTCAGCTCTTATCTCAGCCTTGCAAATTTATATTCATAATAAACCAGTAAGAATTAAAGGTACTTGATAATAAGGGAATATATTTGAGTAATTTCTTATAATTTAAGCCCAGCATTTTATATATACATGTTGGATATATATATATATATATATATATATATATATATATATATATATATATTACGTTGGGGAAAAAGAAATCCATTATTTTTACGTGAACTTTATGTAACTTTTTTTGGATTCGCTTTGTAAAAAGGTTTAAAACAGTTTTCATGTAGATTTTTAGGTCTTGCGCGTTACGACTGCTGACATGCTGTTAACTTCGATCATTTTTGATATTTTATAGACATTTTCGATGATGTTGTATCCACATACGAGGTGCATCTCTAACATCAAAAATACCCGAACGGAATCGACGAAACAAAAATTGTACGTAACTGGTTGTTACAGTCTTATATAGGAAGATAAACACCTTTCGCAATTTTAGCCACCCGGCTATCTTTTTCGCCGTTACAAGACAAAAACGAAAATGTATCGAATTTTCTGTTTGTTGTCTTCCATTTTTAAAACCTTGTACTCGTAACTGAATGAATCAAACAAAAAACAGCAATAGAATATTTTAGTGTCAAATGTCACCTTTCCAATGAGCATAAATTTGAAATTGTTTGATAGATACCTCACGAGATAGCGGTCACTACAGGCGTCTACCGAAAAAATAATGGATTACTTTTCCCCAAACTAATATATCTATATCTATCTATCTATCTATCTATCTATATATATATATATATATATATATATATGTACCTAGAATTTAAGTAAACAAGGTACGAAATAAATATAATGTTTTATTTTTATTAAAATAAAATATAAAAATTCCTTTTTGAAGAAATTTAAATTTTATAATTTGAAGCCTATGTTAGTTTTGATTGCTTATCTCCGTGTGCTTTTTTATCGGTTTTCCCATGAATTATTTTTAATATTAGTATTACCCCCTAAAATACTTCTGAGTGATAAATAATTAACATTCAAATAACGCGATTTGCCTTTCAGTTTTCAACCCTGTTTATCACGACAGTAACCACTCCATTCCGAGCCGAAGTCACGTGACCGCGACGCTTCGGGCGAAACGAAAGAATCGTTTTTGCTTTTCCTTTCTTTTTATTTATTTTCTATTTTATCTCATTCTATATATATATGATGAGAAATAGAACTTCTGTCATCTTACGCGCCTAGATACGTGTAAACTTCATCAATGGATCTACTCGTCTTTGGCATAGGAATGGGAGATGATAAGAGAGTGAAAGAAAAATAAGATTGAAAGATGCGACTCAACTCCAAGATACCAAACATAGAGAAGGCGTTATTTTAGTATTCGATACGAACGCTTCAACCGTTTCCCATCGGAGTTAGATAGAGCGGCGTCAAATTTAGACTGAGCAAAAACCGGCTTTTTGGAAATTAAATAAGGTTCAAAGTTCATGCAGTTTCGTATTGGCACTCGAGGCGATTTGTGTATCCCTTTATTTTGTTTGTTTTTACCTGTCACGATTTATAGGCTGTAATATTATCTTTAGCAACTCTTTACAGGTGCAAAGGAATGCCCCCACTGATAGTTAATTTATACAGTTCAGAACAAGTTCGGAAGAATTTGCCGGGCATAAAATATTCATAAATTATCGATAGATGTTTACTTTATTAAATTGTTATTTTCCAGTGATTTAATAGCGGCATTACTTGTTGCCATTTATTATTTCAAAAACCCTTTTATAAATTAAATGGTTCTTGTTCAGTGTTCTTAATATAAATATGGTTTATTTAAAGGAAAATAACAGATTATAGATTCGCCATAATTATGCTTGTTTTAGGTTAAGTAAACTATCAATTAATCGATTATTATATTATTAATTAATCGATAGTTTACTTACCGTTAATTCGATTATTATAATATATATATATATATCTTTTGAAGCTCACTAAGGCCTATGACTGCGCTCTTCATAACATTAGGTCCCGGGTTCGATTCTACCTACTGCTGAGGAATGGGAATTTGTTATTCTGTTTTTGTATTTTATATGCACATCAGTCTTATTTGTTTCCAGAGTTCAGTTTCGTCAACTGTTCAACTATTTCTTTTTTTATGAGCAACAGCAACATTGTGATGTGGATTCCGATCCTTGCTGCAAAAATTATCACTGAAGGTAGTAATCGAACTCACGAGCAGATAATTCGTAGTCCTAACCAAACAACTCCCAACTTGTCTGCTTTGACAGAGCTTTTTAAATAGTTTGACGGCCAAAAGGCATTTTTAAGCATTTTAATATTTATCACATAAATTGCTTTTAGTGGATAGTGGGCCGAATTCAGGTGTCGCAAAGGAGGAAATCGGGAAAACTTACAAGCACCAACCTCATTAGATGTGCATGCAGAAGACAATAGCGCAACATCTATATTCATTCTTTAACAACAGCTGGGATCGAACCTATGTTTTTTCTCTCTGAAGAGAACTGTTTTACCACTGAACCACGGTGAGCCTCCCTATTTTATCTCGTGGTCATTATTACGAATCTCATAATCATTTGGCGATACATTATTCAGCACTTGGCGATATATATATATATATATATATATATATATATATTGGGTTGGAGGGAAAATTCTGTCGTATTTTAAAGAAAACATTTGAATTCATTTATAAAAATATGTGTTTAATATTAATCAATTTTATATGCTCCGTTATTTGTTACAACCTGTTGCCATCTTCGTGGTAACCTTTAAATTCCTATTTTGTAGAAGTTCTCATCCATGGAGTTAAAATAGTCAGCAATTGCCTTAGAAACACTTTCAAAAGACTTGAATTTTTTTCCCGTTAGATAATTTTGCAGAGATCTGAACAGGTAATAATCAGAGGGTGCAATGTCAGGTGAATAAGGGGGGTGACTAAGGATTTCCCATCCTAACGCATTCAGTTTTTGCAGTGTCACCATTGCAGTATGCGGGCGAGCATTATCGTGTTGGAACACTATTCCTTTTCTGGACGCTAATGCTGGCCTTATTTCTTTGATAGCTGCATTCAATTTATCCATCTGATTGCAGTATAGATCCGCGATCATGTTTTTTCCTTGTTTCAGAAACTGGTAATACACTGGACCTTTCCTGTCCCACCACAAACGAAGCATTACTTTTCGTTGATGGATACTTTGTTTTGGAACTGTTGCTGATGATGTTTCTGGTTTGCAGTAAGATTATTTTCTTTTAATATTCTCGTAAAGAATCCACTTTTCATCTCCAGTAACCATCCTGTACAAAAACGGCTCAACATTGTGTCTAATCAGAAGTGATGAACATATTCTTACATGATCAGACATGTGTTCCGTTAATTCATGTGGAACCCAAACATTTTGCTTTAACACAAACCCAAGAGATTTAATGTGATCTCCAACAGTTGTATGATGAATACCAAACTCTTCTGCAATTTCTCGACTTGTTAAATGTGGATTATTTTCCAACATGCATCGCAAAACATCATACGACAGAACTTTCCCCCCTCCAACCTAATATATGTATGTATGTATGTATGTATGTATGTATGTATGTGTGTGTGTGTGTGTGTGTATATATATATATGTGTATATATATATATATGTATATATATATATATATGTATGTAAATATATATATATATATATATATATATATATATATATATATATATATATATATATATATATATATATATATTGTACAAAT
>JAPDSC010165002.1:8523-21351 GCA_026290005.1 Latrodectus geometricus
ATATATTACTTAAAATTGGCGACACTTTTACAGAATTTGCTGGCACCTAAAAGTGCCACCGCATAGTGATTGAGGATCACTGCTAAAAGACGTAAATACTGACTACTTAAAACGCAGGAAATATTTCTTGGCTAATATTGTACAAGGAATTTTATTTTCTTGGTCATTTTTTGAGTAATTCAACTTTGCAATAATGTATTAAAAAATGCTGTAGCATATCAAAATTTACTTAGGTAGAATAATTTTCTCAACATTCGGGTACTAATTTTGTAGACAAGCGTTAATTACTGAACATTAAGAACATTACAAGAAAAAAAGATATTTTTTAAGTGTTCGAAATCTACAAAAACAATAAATACACTTAATAACAAAAGGTGTCTCTTTAAGAGAAAAAGAAATCCATCTAGTTAGTTATAATTAAATAGTAAAGCTTCTAAATTTATTATGTAAACAAAATTGTATATATATATGTATATAAAACAGAAGAATTTTAAAAAATTTATTTTAAATGAAATTAAAATTATTTTTTATTTTAAAATAATTTTGTTTCATTGATTTTTTCTAAAGTCTGATGTCCAAAGCAAAGACACCCAGATTAATCTCTTCATCAGAAAACTTAAAAACCAGACTTATTTTCAGGAATAAGAAAGAATTGTTGCGAATAAAAAAAATCTTTCACAATTAACCTGCACAATTTCTGTGTTAAGTTAAAATATAATATTGCAAAAAGTAGAAAACCTTTTCCAATACTATCACAAAACATCACAACTTGAATATAATGATACACTAAAACTACTAACTGGTTTATTTTCAACAATTTGGAATATATCTTTATATCCAACAAAACATTTTTATATATAATTTCAAAATATAAATAAAAAAAAAACATGCGAATAACACCCATCCCTCAATGACTGCATATCACAACAGTATGATGCTTTGACTACTTACTTCCATTCAACAGCCACCTCTCAGATAATTTCTGACTGGATTAAAACCAATAATAAAAAACCTACATTTCAATGAAAAAAATTCTCATTAATTTATATTGATTCACATGATTAGAGAAAACACCATTGAAACAATAATTTAAAACGCAGTAAGCAGATGATTTTTCAAAACATGTTGATCAGTTCATTGAAAAAGACATCAGTTTGTACATTTTATGTTAATTTACTTCCGTTTTTGTGAAATTATTTTGTGTCCTTAATACTTAGAATAATTATCATTTATTATATATGCGTAACACGTTTAACACAATAAATGAATTATTAACCTTAAAAATGTGAGAAAAATGCTTCAATGAAAATGGACGAATTAAACCCACAAACAATGTTTAGATACTTTTAAAAACATTTTCGTGAAAAAATATATTAAGTTCTATTTTCAATCTAGAATATATAAGACTTTTAAGTATTATTAATACAATTAAGTATTAATGTATAATACTCTTATGTATTATATATTCTAGATTAAAAATGTTTATGTTAAAGTTTCGTGATTCATGTTTTAAAAATCTAGAAAAATTTATAATACGTTAATTTCCCTTTAAGAAATAAAAAATATAAGTTAATTTTAATTAACATATACAATATAAAAGTTTGTTATAATAGAACAAGTAATCTTAGAAAAATAAATACTTTATATTTTAAAAACTCATAAAAACAGCATTCAATTTTTTTTTTTTTTTTTTTTTTTTTTTTTTTTGAAGACTTAATTTAACTATTTTTAAAGATTATCATTACCTTAAACCTAATTTATCATTATTTTATATTTATCAACTAGGATAAGCAATTTTATCATGCTACTTGGTTCTCTAAAATAAAAATTTTAACCTACTACAAAATACAATTTTGTTACATTTTAAAAAGTATATAATTAGTTTAAAAAAGGAAAAACAAACATCTCTATAATATAAAATATTTATTATATAAATTCTTGGAAATGTGGCACAACCATCACACTTTTATCAATAACAAAGTAATAAAAGTAACATTTGGCCATAAAACAAATCACTTGACCATGATATAATTTACCCTTTAAATAAAAAAAAAAAAATACAAAATCAATAACATCAACTAACAATAACAAATGTTCAAGTATAAAAGTAACAGCAATATTTCCAATTATAACTTCAAATAACCCTAGAAAGCAAAACATTCATTAGCTTTATACATCAAACACTTCTGAATAATTGAATATTACTCAATTACAATGCATGCAACGTAAAATGAATATTATTAATTCATTTTGAATGCATAGTAAAATATTTACAGAAATAATTACTTTCTAAATTCATCAAACATTTAATGTATAAGCTTGTTCATACACAATTTTTTCTTTTTTTACTTAAAACATGTTTAATAATTAATGGACATAAAACATAGAATTATAAATATACATTTCTGTTAAAAAGCCTGAAAATGAAAAGTTGTGTTAAAGTATATTTGTTTGTTTTAACAATAGTAAACTTGTTTGTTTTAACAATAAATTAAACCACTCACCGCAACAGACATACATGTGAAGGCAGAAATGAAATATCTACCTTCCTGTTGTTCAACAGTGACTGGAATTGAACTCGGAACTTATGCTCCAAAGAACAATGTCCTACCATTAAGCCACAGTGAACTCTTAGCAAATATTTAAAATATTCATTGATAATGAAATTTATAGATTGGATTTTTTTAAACTATTTTCTCGTCTGTGAATATCAAAATGCCTTACAGTAGCCTTCATTAAGCTGTGTCAGATTATTTTCTTATGAATTTTCACAATTCATTATTTAGCATTTTGTTTTATACTTATTTATTGAAAACCTCTTTCAAATAGGAATAATTAGGAGTTTTTTTATCATGTTTTATACTAATTTCAGCATTTGGGAATTCCTTTTTAATTCAATTTAAGTGAAATCTTAAATTTAAATAAGTTGTTGAATTCTTTCACTCAGAAATAGGATATTATTAACAACTTATGTACTTTATTTTTCATATTATTTATCCATTTCTACCAATGTTCTTGCACAATTACATGTTAATTTCAAACTTCTTTTTTAAAACTGTAAATAAATTTAGTTAATAAACAAAAAAAACAACTTTTGTTACCTTTTGTGATTTTTTACTTCCAGGTGATTCTTCATAATTACTTCCTCTTCATGGTGAAAAAATCTTGTCAAGCATTGATGTAAAGAAAAAATAATTCCTTTCACACCCACACAAGTAATTTATTTTCATTTAACAATATTTTCCAATTTCATAAAAACATTGATAGATTTCATTCTAACAAATAAAATGTGCAGAGAAGAGCCTCATATTTAGATTTTTATATAACATTTTTAAATAATTATATTTTTTAAATTTCTAAATTTTTAATAAAAATGAATTAGACAAACAAAATATAAATTTAATTAATACTAATAATAAAATATGAATAACACATAAACATAACAAAATGGATAAATCATTTAAATATTAATAAATTTGATAGAATAAAAAATAAAATTTTCACATTTTAAGAAAAACAAACACATCTTTAATGGAAGTTATTCATTATCAACATCAAAAACAAAATGTAAATATTTATATAAACTTTATACATGATTTAAAAATTTTAATAAGACATAAACATAACAAAATAGATAAATCATTTATATATTAATAAATTTGAAATAATAAAAAATTAAAGTTCTTACATTTGAAGAAGAACGAACTCATCTTTAATGGAAATAATTCATCATAAACATCAAAATAAAATGTTAAGTATTTACATAAAAGTTTATACCGTGCAAAAATAATAATTATAATTTTAAAAAATCATAACTTCACTCCATGAAATAGTAAGTTCATGTTTTATATAATAATTTGGAAATTTTCATCATTTTTTTTCAACACAGGCGTCAATTATATAATTCACCAAATTCAACATTTCTTACATCTAAATTGTAAAATGTTTCATAAACTTTCACATATAGTCATCTTAAAATAAAAATCACCATCCTAAAGTTCAAGGGTTACTTATTAAAAACAATTTATTCACATTAAGCATCTATAAACAATGGAATTGCTCATTATCTCAAAATTTCATTATTTTAATATTTTTAATAACTATTATATAAAGAACACATAAAAATTTTTTTCAAGAAATAACGTAAAATATCAACTTTATAACAAATGAATCGAGAGATAAAGAATCATGATTTTTCATTGAAAATCCAAAATAATAACTAAGCTCAGTTTTAATAAGGAAGTATAACATTTTTTCTCTTATTTGAAAATAAAAAAATAATTTTGCCCAATATCTTATTTAATTTTTTATTCTTTTAATGGGATTGAAACAAATAAAAAAAATAATTTCAAAGAGCAGGCTTATTAATTAATTTATCTTGTATGTACAATCTTGTGAATTAATGTTATAACAAGAGCTATAACATTACTATTCATAATGAAAGATGTACTTATAAATATTTATAAGAAAGGGAAGGCACATTATTTTGATTTGTTACAAAATACAAAAAAAATGGCAGCTATTCATATTTTTCACGATTATGTACAGAACTATGTACGAAGATGCACCAAAGTTTTCAACACTTAAAGGCACAAAATATTTATGATTTAGAGAAAAAAAAAATGTTTACAACAGATGCTTATGTGATAAGATGAAATTGTTCTAATTATTATAGGTTTTCAACTTGCAGAAAAGATTAAAGTGAATAAAATTGAAATTTATGATGTACTCCTAAATTATCTATCAGAAAACAATCAAATAAACCACAAATAATAAAAAACGCAGAAAATTATTAAATTCTAAGGTATAGAAAGTATATATTTTATATCATAGCAACGTTTTAGGAACTTAAAGAACATAAATGATGAACTCATTTCTCTAGTTGAGCAGAACATTTTTAAATAAAGTTTTAGTTAAAATAGTAACTGTAACAAAAAATATTTTCTATCAAGTTTCAAACAAAAGCACAGAAAGACTTCTATACAATTATATACTGAAAAATAGATCTTTTCAAAATGGTGGTTAAAAAAGAAAAATATGCACAAAATTTAATTTAAAATAATAAGCAAAAGAATTTTATACAATAAAATTATGTAGTATATGCATTAATTTAAAATAATATGCATTAACAAATCGTAAAATTTAATTCATTTTGATCATCAACTATATACAAGTCTTGAGTAATAATTCATAACTTCTTAACCAACATTTTCTGCAGAATTCTCAACCACTGCCGGATTTTCAACAGTATGACTGGGAAGGTGCCGAGTTAACTGCCATTTATAAAAGAATTTCTTGTTACACATTTTACACGCATGTAACTTTTTACCAGTGTGAGCTTCAAAATGTCGCTGAAGTTTCCATTTATCTGGAAATGTTTTGCTACAAATTTTACACCTGTGCACTTGATAAATGTTGAATTGATTAATATGATATGACTTCACAGAGAAAGTTTTCCCAGGAGAAGAAAAAGTATGACAGTTCTTCTTAATATGCCGTGCCAAATGGTTTTTGAAATTAATCTTTTCTGAAAATATTCGCTTGCACTCACGACATTCAAATGGTCCTTCATTTGTACTAGATTTCTTTTCAGTTATCAGATCCTGTTCTTTGGGAGGTGTTCTACTAGAAGAGTTACCTTTTATAGGCTTCTCCCGAACATGGGTGTTTAAATGTCGTTTGAGTTTCCACTTATCAGTACAAATTTTACCACAAACAGTACATTCACTTAAGCTATGAGTCAAATAATGTTCAATCAGTAAGAGTTTATTAGAAAAACATTTTCCGCATGAAACACATTTCTCTGGTTCATTTTGGGGAGGAATGTTCAAATGGTTGTTGGCATGCACACCATCAGACATTTTTTGATTACCATATTCATTTGGCTTATTATCACATGGAATGCTGTAATCTTTAGATAATTCAGGCTGACTTAGAGAATTATGACAGGAATAGTAGCTATTGACATTTTGATTTAAAAAATCACCAAAAGGTGTGTGACTACGTTTAGCATTTTCTCTAATTGTATTTGAGCAGTGAAATTCTTTTGAATGAGAATGGTGAGAGTGTTGACAAGCATGCTTAAAATTATTAATTTCCTTTCCTCGCAGCTCACCAACGGCTTTAGGAATGCTACCCGCATTATGTTTATTAACGTATGGAAATTTCCACTGATTTTGTGTAGATATTGTAAAATTTCGAATATCAGATTCAGCTTTGTTGCTAGATGAATTAAGAAAATTTTCGTTTGAATTGCTAGCATAGCAACCAATATCGGACAGACGACCAGATTCCAAGCGGTCTAATAAATCTTTCACAGTTCTCGGTAGAACAACATAAGAGATCAGATCCTTTGTGTTAAGCATAATACTCAATCAAACAACAAATGATGTGCCAGAATTTTATTTAAGAATTTATAGTGTCGAAGATTTCCTGGCGATTAAATTATAATATAATGATTTTTTCAAGTCCATTGTAAAATAAAGATAAAATACATTTTCGGAATAGACAACCCAGAATATATCCCGCAAAACTCGCTCACTTTGAGTAATTAATGATATGATGTTATGATAAGCCTGATGAAGATGATGACTCGTAATTCACCAGAGGAACTTTTACATAACTTGTTTATGTTATGAAATACGGATTTTTCCAGACTAAGCGCTATTAAATAAAATGCCTTACTTATGCCAGCAACAAATTTTAAAAATACTCAGACATCGCAGTTTTAATTTCTTCATCAAAAAAATGTATTTCCATTATTTGAGGGATAAAAAATCCAGTAAAAAAATTAAGTTTTAAAGATAACGAAATAGCTGATAATGAAATATTTATTGATTAATTCTTGTTTATCAATTAAGATATAGCCTGCAATCAAGATATAACAATCATAAATATAGCAGTCATACACAGTCGTTATATCAATGTAAGCATTTGCCAAAAATCAGAATAATTACTTTCCGCAGAGCGAAAGTACAGAAAGAAAGTCAATTAGCTTCCTAAAAATGTTCACTGATATGTTGAGGCCTGACGATTCCAATTCCATAGACAACTGCACTAGATTACACGAATGATGATCCATGCCACGAACAATCCGATCAAGATAGTCCCATAGATTTTCGATTGGGTTTAAGTCAAATGAGTTCTCTGGTAAAATCATCCTATTGCTCTTAAAACCACACACTTCTAGTTGTATGACATCTCTTATTAGCCTGCTGGTAGATGCCATCACCTTGAGGAAAAACAATTCAGATATAAAGGTGACGATTGTTCGTAAGAACTAATGCGCAAATGTATTGATCCATAGTGCCTTCCACAATTATGAGAAAACCCAGAAAATGTTAGGAAAACGTTCCCTAGACCATAATGCTGCCACTTTCAACTTGGACTGTTTTAACAATGGTTAAAGGATGTTTGCCTTAAGAGGTTTCAAGTCTTATACGTCAACCTCAATCCGTTCAACGGAGCATAAAACGGGATTCATCGAAAAACTCTATCTTATCACTGAATTGTGGACATTCAATTGCGGTATTCGCATGTAAATTCCAGCTTTTGTCTTCGATGAACAGCAGTCAGCATAGACGCATGCACCAGGCGTGTGCTTCGGAAGCCCAGATGCAGCAAGGAGTTTGAGAGTTGGGAGACACTAGTGGTTGCCAATTGAATCATCTGGGCAATCAGTTGATCAATAGTAGGACATCTGTGTGCCTGTATGCATCTGCGCAGTGGTCATTCTCTTCTGTCATCTGTGGCCCGTGGTGTATAACATTTGTCACGTCACTGATTTTGAACAGTCCCATTTTGCTATGCACGATGTAATTTTAACACAGTGGCAAGCGAAAAGTTAACAAACTTTTTGGAAATTCTTCCACCTTGTCCCGAAAGTCAATAATCTCGCTTTATTCGGAAGTCGGATAAATCACGCCATTCCTTATATACGACACCGATTGCAATGCTTTTCCAAAACACTTATATATCTTCTATATACACTCAACTGTACTGTGATGCCACCTGCGATTGGTTATTTAACGTTGAAAGTACGTGATGGTCACCCCTAGTAGCAGAGGCTTATTGGTATTACACTGGCCAGTCACCGGTTCCATTGGCAACTCACTTTTCACCAAATTTTCTCATCGGTCCGAGCCCGGTATCTTATACATGAAACGGTCACTGTTTTTTCTACCGCACATTGTGCTCGACATCGTCATCGGCTGTTGATGCAGTGGTCACTAAGCGGCAGCCGTGGTATTTACCAAAGAGATTGAAGAAATGAAACATGCGTAGACTAAGTAAAAGGTCTACGCATGCGTGTTCGCCATATTTGAAAAGCATTGTGTTTACCATTTCTTTTTCCACTACTAGCTATATTTGCGCTCTGGAATTAGCTATTATTAATTATATCATTTTTAGCAAGCATTTATAACAGAATATTTTGGTAAATACAATCAATTCTTTTAAATAAATAACAAGTACATATCTTTAAAATGCCTATTTATTTAATTCTGTCACTTTGTAGACATGTATTTAGTTTGCACTGGTAAAATGTAAGTCCGAATAAGAATTACAAATAATATTAATATTAAATATTAATTATATGAAATAATATTAATTTTACTGTGTACTTTAGTCTATTTATTGTTTTTAGTTTATAAATATGTATAATATTAATAATGTATGGTAATTAAAAACCAGTATTGAAAGTTTTTATGCATTATTGCATCGTACTCCATCAATCCAGATCAACAATGAAGTGCCACAGTTAAAGATTTCAAAATACTTAACTCTTTATGTAACGAATCAAATATCTTTAGCAATTCTGTACCTAAAGAAAAGTTAAAAATGTATTCTTTAAACATAATTTAACTCGTGTTATAAATGGCATATTAAATGTACTTAAATCTTATCATACAAAATTGCCAGCTAGAACATTACTCAGTACACCTTCTTATGTTTCTGTATCTAAAATTCAAGAAGGTGAGTATATCCATTTCACTTTAAAAATACTATTAAATTGTAATAACTAATTTTAATTAAATAATTTTCATGATTTATTACGTGATAAAATTAAGAATTTTAAAAGTCCCGTTTGTAATTAAATTGTTGAAATTAGTCCATGTTTAATTTCCAGTACAGTTTGCATATTAATTTTGTATTAAATGTATAACCAAGATATTAAAGTCCAAGTCAAATGAAGTTGGGTTGCTTTTACTGAGTGTGAAATTTTGCCTTTACAAACTATTGAAAATATGAAGTCTTTTAATGTTTATGTAGTTGATTTTTTTTAACTTAAAGATTGAACTTTTTTGAAGAGAATTTTAAAAATCTGGTGCGTATAATATTTAATAAATAACAAACATTAATGAAATATGTAGTAAATATCCAAGAAGAAAATGCGAGTTTCATTGTTTTCCTTGTTAGTCAATGATAAATGTTAAGGCATGAATAAAAGCAACACATTAAGTTATGATAGATTGTTTGTATAATATATAAATATATATATTACACATATTAATACAAGGAAAAATAATCAATTTTAAAAAAAAAATAATAGAAAAATTTAGTGTAAATGTAAACAATATGAAAATTGTATGTTTGAAATTAAAAGATATTAAAGTATGTGTTTATATATTTTTTGCAACAAAAATTGTGTTTAAAATTTTTATTGTAGAAATTATTTAAAAGAAATAATTCCAGAGACCTGGTTTGGGTTTCATTTTTCTTGGAATTTTTCCTCTGACTTAATGTAAATTTCAAAGTAATTTAAGCAATCTGAATGTATATAAAAAAGTTTCTAAATAAAAAAAAACATTTAGTTGATAGGTAAATAAGCATGAACATGGTTAGTAGGGTTGAGGAACTAAAACTTATGTTGAAGTTTATAATTCTAATAGTTTATTATTTTCAGCTGACTGTTTTGACTAATAAAGGTGGTACAAGCTCGAGTGATGTTATTAGACCAATATTGATTGAATTTATAACAAATGATTTGTCAAAGCAGTATAACTGGAAGAAGATAAAGTGTAAAACATCCATTTTCCATCTTCCAGAATGTTAAAATTTGATAACAGGTTAGTATTTTATATTTAAACTTTTTAAATTTTACTGCTTGTAGAAATTTTAAAAGTAATATAGTGCAATATGAAAACATCATTAAATTCAAATGTAACAATTTATTTATAATAATTGCATTTAATATAAATATTTCAGAACCATAACTATTGTACTAATAATAAGAATACAATATTTCATAACTTTCTGTTTTAATTTTTAATTACATTTTTTTGAGTTTAAGTAATGTTTGTTACTTAGTTAGGGAAAATAAATATTTTCTATTTTTTGTTTATGCTTTGCTTATGCAATTTTTAAAATGCTAAGTTTTTTAATTGGACCAAAAGAATGATTGTAGTATATGGATTAACTTTACATCTTTTCTTTCTAAATTTAAACGTTATTTTCAATAATATTTTAACTTTATGTTTATTTTCATTACATTTTCATGTAATGTTTAAATTTGTTTTGTACATAAAATTTAATATTAATAATATCAATTATAAAAATGTTTGAAATTTTGATCTTACTTTGTTTCTTAATATAACATTATTTATATAAGCAATGTTTATTCATTTTAGCATCTACTTGCCACCATGATAGCCATATTACAGATGTTGATATACAGCAATACATTAAAAAATGGCTTAGTGCAACGGATGGAGATGGGGACAGAATGTTTAAAAAGAGCTTTAGAAAAAGTTCAGTCTAATGTATAAATATAGTCTAATATGTGTGTTTGTAATAATATGTCTGATATATAAAATGTAGTAAAAATAAACCTTTATCTTTTGTAAACATTTTATTTTTGTGATTAACTTTATAAATATTAAAATTGAAAGTTTAACAAATATTAAAATAAAAGTGCAATGACACACACAAATAGGAATAGTGAATATAACTGAATTTTTAATCTTATCACAATAATAAATTTATTCTTATTACCAAAAATTTGTATCTCATTTTTTTATCACCCATAGCTCCGTAAATATTGCTTTTGAAAAATTTCAAAAATATTCATGTTTAAGGGAAATTTTCTGTTTATATAAAATTAAAGAATAATATCAAATATGAATTTAACTAAGACCATAGAATCAAAGTCTCTGTTCTAAATTGAATCTTAACATTTTTTTTTAATCTACTAATTTAAATTGTATTTTTCCTAATATGGGGGGAAAAAAACTTGATGAATATGGTCTCGGGAAATTTATTGAACTTTTCCTATCATCAAAAAATTAAATTTCTAAAACTGAAATTATATATTAAATCTGACAACTTTGTGGCATTCAATAAAAGTTATTGAAAATACTAGAATGTGTGTCCAAAAGTGAAAAAATATTCATTTAAATATACTATCCAAATTTTTTAAAGTATTAAGTCTTTCTACACAAACATTATTATATATGAAAAAACATAAACAAAATGTCTTTTCCTTGGTATTGTCAGGCTTATAAAGCAAAAATACACTATCGTTAAAAAGTTTATTAAATGATAGTGTATTTTTGATGTATAAAAGCAAAACAACAGGTTTGCTATCCGAGTAGAATATAAAATTGCATGGCATAGTATCATCGCATCACTCACTGCCTTTTCATCGAAGCGAACGAAACTCATCGGCCCATATGCCGTAAACTCATCGTACCGGTCACTTCAATTCACTGGAGAGTGATACCGCAGCCGCTCCCCGATAGAGGTGACAAATAGTGCACTGTTCCATGCACTAATGCCGCGCAGGGCCCGGTGAGTTTTCATCATCCTGAGGCGTTTGCCCAATGACCGCCCACCGTTGAATTGCTACTAGGGCACATTATTGTGATCGGACAGTGTATTTCCCGTTTAGTTTTCGTCCACTTTCAACAAGCACAGGAATATTAAATAACATATCCTCAATATTATTAGCCATTTCAAATATTGGAAAAAGTTGAACACTGTAAATGTAACATTTATAAATATCATATGACATTACTTTAAAATCATTGATAATACTGATTTTGAAAGTAAATTTTTTGTATAAATAAATACTAGCTACGTTTAAATAAATTCAGAATGATTTCTATTGCAAATTAATAAAATTTTAAGAAAATTATGAAAAATTAATTAATTTATAAAAATTTTAAAAATAAAATATATTGTCTATATTTTTAGAGTTAGTATGACGCTTCATGTGAAATAATGACATTCTTATATCTGCGTATTTCTTTAAATATTCGATTTAAAAGGTTATTGGAAAATAAGTGAAATGTGTAAGTATGTTCACTCTTTCGTTTGCAATTGTAGATCAATTTTTGTTTGCGAAAGAATTTGTGTATTCTTACATGTCTCGCTATTTTGGATCTAGTTTTGCTTTAAAGCATTACATAAAAATGTCATTTTATGTGAACCCAGAAAAATTGTTGCATAAAATTAGAAAAAAACTATGCATTGTCAAATCTGATTTATTTTAATACTTATTCAAAGTACAAAATTAAATAGAAAGTTCAACTTTTGCGGAAGAAAAATTTGATAAAAATTCAGTCTTTAGAGTTGCTGTTCCGTAGGAAATTATATTTAATAATGAATAGTTTAAGAATGAAGCCTGATATTGCAGGGGAGCGCTTCGTACTCCTATGGCACTCTGAGCTCACACCATTGTGTAAAACTTATGGATTCATTTGTCGGGCAAGATTAGGCTATCTCTTCAGAGGGTCAATAAAACGGAGTACTAAGCATATTTGGGAACTAAGCGCTGGAGGTTTACTTTGCACCTTAGAGGGGTTTATCATGAAAACAGTATGAGTACTA
>JAPDSC010165007.1:0-19760 GCA_026290005.1 Latrodectus geometricus
GTTTCAGAGCTGCTATCCGATGATTCAATCAAATGTTTCCAGTGAAAAGCATCGTCCTCGATTTCGCTTTCACTTTCTTCACTCATATATTCTTCCATTTTTATGTTCTTAGTTCCATTTCTTTCATTTTTAAGTTGTTCTTTAGCTGTCATATTAGTGGGGAAGTCAGTTTCTGTTAAAGTGTCATCAATTAAATTTATATGTCTTAAGGATGTTGAATACTTGACATTTTTTAAGCGTTTTACTAAGTTCTGTTCATTTATTACAGTATGTTTTTCTATTATTTGATTATTGTTTTTTTTAGTCTCAGTTTCTGTTATTTTTTCAGTAATATTCTTTGAGTAGATTTGTCGTTCAAAGATTTTAATATTTGTTTCATTATTTACGATATCGGTGTTAAAATTGTCATTTTGTGTTGTAGTCTGTTCATTCTCAAAATCATTACATTCTACTTTCATTCCAGATGTTCCAGTTTGCTTTTTCTTTAAGCTGAAAAAAATCATACATATGAATCTAGATTTTTATTTCATATCTTTCCTAAAGGACAATTTTGATATTATTGCCCTAAAATGTCAAAATATTTCGCCACAAAAATTATTAAGTATTTTAAGAATTTTAACTCTTATAACATTCCACAAACATTTAAATTAATTATTTTGATTATTAAAAAAATATGTGGTTTGAACGACTATAGAAAAAAAAATTGTAATGTTAAAAATGTATTATTTTTTCGTTGTAGTATATTAATTGCAGAATCATTAACACCACCGAGCTGTAAATGATACTGAAATTATAATCCAAATTAATAATATAGCAATAACTTGGAAAAAATCCAATTTTTGGAAAGAAATTTGTATAAAAAAATAATTTTGTAACCATTATACTTTTAATGGGACAAGTTTTCAGTATACTAAAAATATCATAAAACATTTTAAAATAATTATATTTTCTTGTTCATTTTCACTTTTCTATATTTAAAATATTTTTACCTTAATTTAAATTTGAATTCAGAAAAGTTATACGGACTTTTTCAATAAAATTCATTCTCAAATTTAATATTCATGTAAAATGCATAAAAGTTTTGCAATTTTGAATTGCAAATACATGCAAGTATTCAATTTTGATGAATTGTTCTAAGCTATCACAGAATGATATATTGTCAAGGAAGAATGTTTAGTAATTAATTAGTGAAGTTGTAACAGTAGAGAATTGTTTTGAAAGTATGGTACTTAGCTTTATCAACATCACAACAAAAAACTTCACGAAATAAAAATCTGTATCTATATATATGAAGAGCATACAGATATTTAAAAGTAAATTTCAGTATCTTACATAGAAGAAACGTGCATTAAAAATAAGTCAGCTCTCATGTCATGATAAGATTGTGCTGATCATATTTTTTCTAGAAATTAGTGAAAAAAAACATTTTATATTATACACTACTGGATATTAAAATTGCTACACCAGGAAGGAATGCAGATAAAAAAGTGATATTTATTGGACAAATATATTATACTAGAAATAACAAGTGATTAAATTTTCAAAAAATTTGGCTGGATAGATCCTGAGAAATCAGTACCCAGAACAACCACCTCTGGCAGTAATAACAGCAGTTATACACCTGGGCATTGACTCAAACAGAGATTGGATTGCATGTACAGGTACAGATGCCCATGCAGCTTCAACACAATGCCACAGTTCATCAACCGTAGTGACTGGCGTTTGGTGACGAGCCAGTCGCTCGGCAACCATTGACCAGACGTTTTCTATTGGTGAAAGATCTGGAGAACGTGCTGGCTAGGGCAACATCCGAACATGTTCCGTATCAAGGAAAGTCCGTACAATACCGGCAACATGCGGTCGGGCATTATCCTGCTGCTGGTTTCGCAGGGCTCGAATAAAGGGTAGAGCCACGGGTCATAACACACCAGAAATGTAACGTGGACTTTTCAAAGCACCGTCAATGCGAACAAGAGGTGACCGAGACGTGTATCCAATGACACCCCATACCATCACGCCAGGTGATGGGCCAGAATGATGATGACGAATGCACGCTGCCAGTGTGCATTCAGTATCAATGCACGCTGCCAGTGTACACAGAACCTGGATTTATCTGAAAAGATGATGTCTCGCCATTCGTGCGCCCAGGTTCATCGTTGATCACACCATTGAAGGCACTCTTGTCTATGACGCAGCGTCAAGAGAAGCCGCAGCCATGGTCTCCGAGCTGAGAGTCCATGCTGCTGCAAACGTCGTCGAACTGTTCGTGCAGACACTTGTTGTTTTCCAAACGACCCCGTTTCTTGACTCATGGCTCGTGACGTGGTTGCACGATCCATTACGGCATGCGGATAATATGCCAGTCTTCTCGGCTGCTAGTGATAGGTGGCTGTTGAGATCCCGCATGGCGTTCCGTTTTACCGTCCTGAACCCATTGATTCCATATTCTGCTAACAGTCATTGGCTCTCAACCGACGCGAGCAGCAATACTGCGATAAAATAAACCACAAACCCGGTACGCTACAATTTGACCTTTATCAAAGTCAGAAACGTGCTGGTACGTATTTCTCCTTCTTACACGAGGCATCACAACAACTTTTCACCAGGCAACAACATTCAAATGCAATTTATGTATGAGGAACCGGCTGAACAATTTCCTCATTTAAACACAATGTAGGTGTCGCTACTGGCGCCTGCTTTGTCTGAATGCGCTGAAAAGCTAATCATTTGCATATCACAGCACCCTCTTCCTTTCGTATGAATTTCACGTCTGTAGCATGTCGCCTTCTTGGTATAGCAATTTTAATGGCCAGTAGTGTATTTACTTATGCATTACAATAAATATATCTACATATCGAGGCTAATGTGTTTATCTTAAATTGGATGAATTTGAATATTCTAATTGCATTTGTTGAACAGGAATATATATTATGTTGGCAAATAAAAGGAATAGATTACTTTTGTTGAAAAAAATGCCAGCCATGAGTTTTATTGTATGGAAGAAAAGATTTTCTAGATAAAATTAAATATTGCTTGATAAAAGTAAGTTCAATACAAAGTATATGAGAAATATATAAGATGTATCACTAAGGAACATTGAAAATAGTGCACCAAGAAGGGAGCATAGGATTGAAATGGAATTTAATACACATAATGATACTGATGTAAGATTTTCTTGATCCTAAAATCAAGACAATTAAACAAGTATAGTGTATTCACTTAGATAAATACAGTGTAACCTCAATAGTCTGTCGGATCACCTTCTGCTGCAGTACATGGCGCCAGACGGTCCGACATCGAGTTGATTTGATGTCAGATGTTGTCCCGAGACAGAACCTTTAACAGCCACCCTGAAGTCATGTGTAGAGAGATACGAAGACATCTGGTACGAGAGAGCCGGGGAAGGCCATGGAAGAGTGTAAACATAACGTACGAAGTCTTCAGCAACTCGAGCTGTATGCGGAGGATCATTATTTTGATGGAAAATTGCTCCTGGAAGAACATTAAGTAAATATCCCACGCGTAATCGAAGAATGTCATCAAAATTACGCTGAATTATTAAGGTTTCACGTACTATAACTAGATTGAACCGGCTACTTGGTTAGGGTATGCTCTCCAGACAATTATACTTTCTGAGTGAGAAATGTGTCCTGCGACTGTGGCAGTTGAAGAGTACCGTACCCAAGGACGCCTCCACACGTGTACGCAACAATCATCTGTCCTGAAAACCAACTGGGATTCCTCACTAAACACCACGTTTGGCCTAACTGTGGCATTCCACGTTGCTCAGGCTGCGATGGAGTCACCGACGTTGCGGTGTTTAAGGTAATACTCGAAATGGGCGCTATCAGATTCTTTTCCGCAAGGCGTCTGGAAATGGTTTGTGGATTAACTGGCACCCTTAAATCTGCGTGTATCGTGGAACGAGTCACTTACGGGATCCACGAGTGCTTGCCATATGATCATCTCCCAAGTCGCCATAGATACCCATTTTGCTGTAAGTAGGTACCATCTCGTGTCCATTGCTTCCAACATGTTTTGTCAGAACACTCTAAAAGATTGACCTGGCGAGTAACAAGATGAGTCAACCATTTAGCGGTATTCAAGACGAAGCCCCTCTCAAATTACCTTAACTGTGCGAAATGACTTCTCACATGTGTCCATGGCATTATTTGCTAACTAAACTCCTCCTAGGGTCAGCTTGTGGTCTCCACGTTTCTGAATCTTCCACTCTGCACCGGTTTATACAAGGCCTATTTCTTGATTGCACTGATACTGCAGGATTTGTGGTTATGCACATTATGCTCCAAGCTTGGATCATTTGCAAATCTCTTTTTTAGTTATTTTCTAAGTTTCGTGCTTGTACCTATAATTCTTTTTGGTGCGTTATTTTCAATGTTCCTGAGTGTATCGAGATTTATTTATCATTTCCTGATTGTTCCAATGCTTTGGGAACATTTTATGGTATCTATATTTGTTTTTCTATAATGGCAAAGTCAGTGATAATAAAGTAAAAATAAAAACATTTAGAAAACAGTTTGTTGTAAAATAATATAATACCATTTACATCATAGAATTTACTGTTTTATTAAGTTTGACTATGAGTCTGTGTAAGAAGATTTGCAGCCTTAAAATGAAGTGGGTTAAGGCAGCTATAGGCAAAAATGTGTTTTTAAAATGAATTGAAAATGACATCCATTATATTCTTAGTAAAAATATTTATTGAAACATTTGAAACTATAACAGAAAACTGGTCCATTTATTTGCCACAATTGTGTGAGATACTGACAAACACTACTTACATGGAAAGATCTATGAATAGTTGCAGTTAAGTATAATTCATGGTTTTCAATTTTTAAAAATGCTTATGCATGCCATTAAGCTAATGTGTCCGAAATTACTCAATTGCCAATAGACTATAATGACAAACAAACGTACTATCATGAATTACAGCTTCTCCTTTAGAAAATATGTGAGTTTTGGGATATAGTTGGCGCAATCTCTAAATCTAAAAAATATTTAATATTAATGGTAAAAAATAAAACAATTGAAAAAAGAACAATTATAGTTTACTGGATAAAATGCAGGATTTTTCATTTGTTCTCAAAAGAATAAATGAAAAATATCAAATTCCAATATTCTAAGCGAAAATTATTTTAATAAAAGGCCATATATATATATATAGCTTATAAGTAACATTGATAACTTTGAAAATAAGGCACTCAATATAATGCTCTACATCAGGGGTGGCCAAGACGTCGACCGCGGTCGATTGGTAGACCACGAAGACATTTTAGGTAGCCCACTTGACCATCCCGATATTGATCTCAGACATTAACAATTTAATTTATTATTTATGACATAGAATCAATGAATTATTTAAAATAAAAGTTTACTACAGTCTACGCTTTAAAACCCAAAACAAATAGAGCAAAAATTTACGATGAAAAAATTTATGATTAAAGGTTTACGATTTAAAACCTGAAACGGACATGATGAACGCGATTAAAACATTAAAAAAAACTATAGAATGGTATGCATCTCAATTAAGAAAACATGAATTGAGAAACTTCAAAAACATGGAGGAAGAGTGCATTCATAATCCAAACCGAGACTTCAAAGATTTCACTAAATACTTGTTTTGTTTGAAGAATTTGAAAGAAGATTCCCTGACTTAAATAGGTTAAAAGAAATACTCAATTTTATGATATTTCCATATAATAAAAATCTCAACATCGATGGAGTATCTGAAAAAATAGGACATTTAATAGATATCACATCAGTTATGGTCGAGGAAGAAATTATTAAATTAAGATGCGATATAATTCTTAGATCCAGAGCATATTTAGCAATACTGATTTTTAGAAATTAATTTCTGAGAAAACGTTTCTAAATATTTACAAATTGATTTTGTATTTGAAATCATACTTTAAATCGAGGTATCTTTGCGAATCTGTTTTTTCAACCATGAACAAAAAACAAACATTGGTCTCATTTAACAGATGAACATTTAATTTCTTGTTTATGCATAGCAATAAGCTCGTATCAGCCACAATATGTAAACTTGTTGCAGATATACAGTGCCAAATTTCAACTAAACGAAGTGAAAAGGATGGCCAGTTTTTGATATATGAATACTTTGACTATTTTCGTCAGTAAATTTTTATTTTGTAAATATTAAGTTTTTTTTTAGAAAAATTACATTATTTACAACTTTTTCTTGTTACCGAAAATAAATATGTAGTACGTTAATTTAGCTCTGCCATTGGTAGACCGCCTGCGATTTTTTAAATGCGGAATAGACCCCGAATCCCAAAAGTTTGGCCACCCTTGCTCTATATTCACGAGTACACATAATACATATTTTGTTTTCTCCAAATTTAAGTTTTTTTAATTACTTTTTATTATTAACATTTTTTTATTAAAACATTACATTTTATTAAGTGTTCTAAAAGTCTTCAAATAAATCTGAATAAGATCATTTTTGTAATGCATAAGTATTGTAATAAACCTACATTGTGTGTACACTCTCTCAATAAAGCTCTTCTCTTAGCATAGAACTCCAAAAATATTCACCAAAACTTACCTAACTACATTGTTTTTGAACGCTATAAAAGTATTCAAGAAAGGAAGCTGAAATTTGAATTTAAAGAAGGGTTTCTTATAAATAATCGAAATTTTTCAAACAATACATAAAGATAACTAAGAAATAATTTTGCTATCATAAAAATAAATACTCTATATTAGTCTATGTAAGTTACATTGTGAAAGAAATATCTGTAAAAAATTATTTTATTACGGAAATATCTTACATTGATCGTTCTAGAACATCATGTTTAGTAAAGCGCAAGTAACGAGAACATTAGAAAAAATAAATTCATTGGAAGGCGAAGATGAAAACAACATGAAAAATGATAATTATAGAATATGAAAAAGCAGACAATAATAGAAAGTAATTAAAAATTATCACATAACAAAAATTCTAAGCTTATTTAAAAAGAATCAATAATGAAATATTATCACTCGCCTTGTATTTGAGTATTTTATGGAATGTATACAACACATATTTGATGCAATGTATCAAGTATACTAACAGGTGAAGACTATTTCAAGTCATTTATATATTCACCTTAGTTTGAGTTTCAAAGAAAATTTTATGGGTTGTATTTTTGTATCGTAAAAGAGAAAAATAAAATAATTTTCAAAGCACTAATTCTGGCAAACTATAATGCAGAAAGTAAAAAAGTATTTCCTATTGCTCATTGTTCAGAAGCATAAAATATAAATTCTGGACATTCAACTTTAAAGAGTGTGATCCATCTTAGCAGAAAGGGAATTTACCAATAGTATAAATGCGTTGCTGTTCTCAATAAATATCCTTTAATTTGAAAAACTTGTTACATCAAAGAACATCACAGGTTTTGGAAACAGAGGACCTTTTTCACTTTGGTTAATAAAACTATTTA
The DNA here is from genome assembly GCA_026290005.1 of Latrodectus geometricus. Classification (NCBI taxonomy): domain Eukaryota; kingdom Metazoa; phylum Arthropoda; class Arachnida; order Araneae; family Theridiidae; genus Latrodectus; species Latrodectus geometricus. Next base: position 7,467 of record JAPDSC010165007.1, read on the forward strand.
TAAATGTGATATATGGTCCGTATTTGTCCAGTTGCAAAAATTGTGATGTCAGTTGTGTTGGGAGAAAGCTTTAGAAACTTTATTAAAGTGATCAGACACAAGCAATAAAAAAAATGCTTAGTTGCAAAAGTTCTTCCACAGTATGCAATTAATTATATTCCAAGATAAGTATCAAAATTCATTGTGGCTGCTGAAATACTCTGGTACTTTATTAAAAGATTATTCAATGTACCCGATAAATTACATCATTGATACAAAGATTTCACTGTAAATAGGGTTCTTATGTACACAAAAGAATATTTGATTATTAGATTGGCACTCTGTAGGATATTTTTTTTAATATAAACCACTAGTGTCGTGTTTCATTTCCTTTCGTTCGGCTATGAATGAAAGGGTTATGTCAAGACTCAATCATAAAATAATTCATGTTGATTGCATGATATCGAGATATTAACAATGGAGATGTTATGTGTGTCAACTATGAAACCTCGCAAGCAATTCATCAATCAACTTCTTCAAATCATTTCATACAGAAATGTTCTAACATTTTTTTTTACCTCGTATTCAAGTTTGTATGCATAATTCCTGGCCCTTTTCTAGATTGCTTTGATTGCAATCAGTATTTCATGCAATCAAGTTAGAAACAAAATATGTTTTTCCCTAATTATATTATACCAATAAACTGATATTTTCTATTTTTTATGAGTTATTATTGATTATTTATATTCAGGTCCAAATATTGCGATTATAAAAGTTATCGAAATAATATTGCTTTGTTTTTTACAAAAAATACTGGTGAGAAAATTCAATCTCTTGAAAATATGTTAATTCCATTAATTTATAGGGTTTTATTTCATAGAGAGGTAAACTTTAAATCCATAAATAGTAAGCAGTTATTCATGATTGATCATATAACAAAGGAATCATTTTGTTTAGAATGATAGTTCGGCGGAAACTTTTTACAAAGACATAATTGAAAGGTTTAAAGTGTCTCATAAATTTTTAAGATAGAGATTTCTCACAGGAAATCTATTGATTTAAATAATATTTGTATTGAGAAATTCGTTCAATTGAAATATATTTGTCATCGAAAATTTTTTATGGAATTTTGGGTTTAATAACTTAAATAGTAATAAATATTTGCTTGTACGGATGAATACTATATTCTTCGATATTCCTCGTACACTTGAAATTTCATTTTGAAAAGCTTCTCTGAAAACTGAATGCTTTTTCTTATACTACAGTTTCAAATGAAATTTCTATAAACTTATACTACACTTGTTGTCTGAATTACATTTATGAGCACTCCGTTTGTAAATAGGTGTTTAAATATTTTTTATAGAATATTCAAATATATCAAAAATAATTTTAAAAAGCGGTATTTATTTAAGAAAAATTTAAAATTTTATAGATGAAGAAAAAATAATATGTCTTATATTGTAAATAAGATACAAATTATTTAAATGTAAGTTGAAAGTGTAACGTCATTTGGCGATAATAATTCTACAAGCTAAGGATGATGTAGGTATTGGAATTTGCTCAGTAATCCTAATGAGTGTAAATTAGTTTCTTTTAAAGGATGTCAGTCATGATATAAATCGGAAAATAATATGGGGTATTTTTTAAATAGCTTTACTTAGTGAGATATAAGACTACAGTAAACTTATTAAGAACTAATTACTTAAAAAAAATCTTAAAACTAAAATTGATGAAAATACTCTACAAGAAAGGGAATAAAGTGGTGGAAAATATATAACGTAATTATACAAATTTATTATTATCTTAATTAAAATTGAATTTAATAAATTTCTTTCAAAAAAAATATAATGAGTTATAGAATTGGTAAATCGATGTTTGTAATATGATACCCGTTTAATAAAATTATGATGAATCCATTTTTAAGTAAAATTCTGCAAGTTATTGCAGCATAAAAATGTATATTAGCTTCCACTTGACGATAAAATAAATAAACATTATGCCATCTAGGGTATTTCAGCGAAAAAATGTGTATGTTTAAATGATGCGATTAGTACCATATAAATTAAAAATAAATCTCGTCAAGCGGAATAAATTTCTCTGTCTTGAACAATATTGAGATGAGCCCGAATTTTTCAAACAAAAATTTTAAGCCTTAAATTTTAAAGTGAAAATGAAAATGAAACATATTTACTAATAAATCTTGTTAATTAACTCTCGTGATTCACTTCTTAAGAAACCAAAATCGTACATCGCGTATGTTATTTGTCAATTCGTAAGAAGAAATGCATATATTTAATGGTTCATTTATTTTTAAATATAACTGGATAAAAATTAAATTAAAATTATGAAAGTACTGAATAAAATTAAATGAAAAGCTTTTTTAAAATAATATGAACAATAATATGATGTAAATAATATATATATATATATATCACATGATGAGTTACAATTGTTGCTATTTACTGATTTCAAATCTGAGTGGTGAGGCATAATGGACTCCGTTAAAATATCTCTCCCATATCAAACTATATTTGGTGATTAATTACTTTTGATGAATTTATTTAGTGAAAGGGAAATCACCAATTTTTTCACTTTGGATAGTTTTCGCCTTTGGGTCGCTGTGACTATAATGTTCCTCTTGCCCGAAAATAGAGTATTAAACTAAACAAAGGTTATATCTAGTAACAATTCAATATTTTATTGGAAATACTTTTATTGAAAACTTAAAAATTCTTATTATGCTCATTTCATTCAGGGAAATCATTTTATTAAAATATCTCTTCATTCTTTCACATTTTTATTTATATAAAACTAAAATAGTTTTTGTTATTGATATTATGAAATGAATGATGCTTTTAAATTTAGTTTGATTTTAGTAAATTAAAATATGACCATTTTTGTAAAATTTAAAATTTGATATGGAAATTTAACAGAATAAATGTAAAATAAGTTTACACACACACACACATATTAAGTAAGCACCTTTTTCTGGTTATAATAGAAACCTACGTAAATATTATATTATTAACTCTTTAAAATGTTTCAATATTTACTTTGTATTCAATTTTTAATATTATTTAGAATTTTATTTTTAGAAGGATTTAAATTCAGAGAGAGAGAGAGAGAGGTATAAGCAGCCACTTACATCTTCTTTTGAATGAATTTGAGAATTCTATGCATTTTTTCAGGTATTGGTGTCTCCAAAAGAACTATCGCTGGTTATGGTGAAAATTCAAATATATTCTGGACTATTATAGGATGTTTAAACTATGGAAATACTATTTTAGTTGGAGGGATTAAAAACGCAACCTATTGACAAGAGTATTTTGAAGAAAGGGGACGAAATTCATTGTATCACCACACTCCTTTGTTTAAATTCTTTCTTTTGGTCACATTGTTTAAAAAGTGATTAAAACAATCCAAGTGAACATTTTTGAAGTCTCTAAACAATTTAAATTTATATTGTTGAAATATAAACATTATTACTGAGTCTTTTTGCAGAATGTTTGTCTTTTTTTTAGTTTTTAATAAATTATATTTTTTGTGACAGAAAATTTAATCTATAGTATACCACTAGATTTCATAATATAACACACAATACGAACTATTAATATATAAATCATGCTAAATGTAGGTATCTCTAAATAAAAAAAGGAAAAAAATGTCTTCATTAAATTTCTTAAGCTACTGTATATAAATATTTATTAAGTATTTCAATTTTATTCCTTTGCCATTTTTAATATAACAACGAATAAAATTGTTTCGTAAATACATAGTTTTTAATTGATTTGGCAAAACCTTTTACAAAGAGTAAAGACTGATAGTCAGAATTACAACAATTATTATATTATACAACAATGCTGTAATTTATAAACTGCCGATGATCTCTCTAACATATTTAAGAATGTTAATTTTAAGTGTCTAGCAAATAGCTTTGCAGATTTTGTTAAAATTAATTCAATAATTTATCAATAATTATCTTTAAGAACATACCATTTTCCATATAACTCATTTAGTTTAAACTTATGATATGTACAAAATTAAATTAATTTAAAATATTAAAACTTGCAAATTAATTACTTGATGTTTAATGAATGAGCTTTCAAAAGAAATCATTTAAGTCTCTCCTCCTGCCCCAATCTCTTTTCACATTCTCTTTTCAAAAGAGTTTGTTGAGTTATAATCAGCATGGTTTAATATTTTTGTTTAAGGGATGCATATTTTAAAAATATTTATATTAGTGATTTTATAGATATGCTTTCTTACCAACTGATAACATCCAATTATACACATTTTGTTATTTTAGACTTTTGTCTAATATATTTTATGCAGCATTAGTTTTTAATCTTCTTTTGTATTACACTTTATTTGTGCATTAGTGGAAAACACACAAAAAATATATTGGTTACAGTAAAATAAATAAAAATTAAAAAAGCTTTATATGAAATAATTTATTTCCTCTGCATGAATAATTTCAAATAACTTGCAAGGTTAGGGCTGAATATTTTGAAATCTGTAATTACCGAAAGAAATTTTCCATTATTTAAGACAATAATATAATTTCAAATACAGTTGTATTTCTTATTAGTTTTTTTTTGTTTAATTTTTCATCATTCTTATTTCGAGGCTTTTATGCAATAAAAATCTATTTGACATTTATTTATCAAAACATTATTAAACTTAAAAAAAAAAAATCCTATATCACAAACCTACTGTTTATTTATAGAAAAAAAAGTAACCGAGTTATGAAACTTTTATAAAAGATATTTATAAACATATAATATTCCAGAATTAGATGCAGGAAAAGAACTGCAATAAATTTATTTGTATTTTTTTTAAATATTTAATGCCTTTTTTCACCAAAGATTTGTTTTCTATAATCAGCTGGAATGCTAATCTAGTACACGAATGTCCATCTAAATTTTTTATGAAAAATTGAATAGTCATAACAATTATAGTTTAAATTCAGTTAATTTTATTGTATGCTACACTAAATTGTTTTGAATTATGAAATTTGAATTTTTTACAGATTTAGTTGACATTTATATAAGAAAATTCTTGAACCTAGGATTTTAGAAGTACATGTACATTTACTTACTGAGCTGAATTATCAACTGAAATTTGAGTTGGTGTATAAAAAACGACATTATTCACTTGATTATTGATTTTTAATTGCTTATTTTTTATAAGCAGATTATTAAGCTTATTTTCCTATTCATACAATAAAATCCTTTTTTGCAACAGTAACCCTGGTTAAATAAACTTACTTTAAAGAAGATTTTTTTTTTTACTTGCAAATGTTTAATTTCCTTTTTTTTAACTACTACATTTGTATGGAAATTCAAGCTCAGCTAGTCTAGCTAAAATATTTGTTGTTTAATTATCGTATCTTGTATGTCTTTAAGAAATAACTTTACTCCTTAAAACAGAATAATTCGCCATATTAATATGACTTGCTTTCATTTACAATTTGATACTAGAATTATCTGAAGTAAATAATCTCTTATAAAATAAGTAATATATTGTTTCTGTATCTTAAATCTACAGTTTCATTTCAAATACTGGTTTGTATGCATTTTAAATTTTGAAAAGTCTGCATTAAATTTTAAGGGCTGTAGAAAATTAAATGTTTACACACAGGAATTGTTTCCTATAAAACATTTTTCATTTGAATCTGTCATTGCATAAAGCTCCTATTTTTCCTTCTACTATTATTTATATATAGATAATGGTAATAAAAAGGAAGGGACTCAAGTCTTCAAAACCCTCTAAGTAAATTTGATTTTATAGTAATTTTTAATTGTTATTAAACTTGAAATTGTTCAAATTACAAATATGGTTCTTCTTTAAGCAATGTAAAAAAATATTAATTTAAATCATCATTATATATAATATTTTCTCTAAAATTCCATAAATCCAAGCTAATATTGACTATTTTTTGGTTAAAAAACAGATTAATATTTTTCAGTTCAGATAATGAAAATAATTGTTTTTTTAAGTATTATTTTAATTGTTTGAAATTTGAAAATCGCTTAAACACGAAAAACTGTGCGCAGTGGTGATTCGTTACTATGAATACATAGTACAATCCCTAACCCTGATAAGAAGAATCAATAATTTTGTCTTAATTGCTAGATTTGTCTTAGTGTAATTCAGGAATTAATATTTTATTTTGTTATGATTATTAGATTTGCCCAATTTTGATTAAACCATATAATCATGCTAACAGTATAATATGAACTATTCTAAATTGAACATTACAGAATATGTTTATTTAATTAAATAATATGTCATGTAGAAGCATTATAGTTATTTTAAATGCACTTACATGATAAAGTTGACATGATTATTTTCTTGATTCCTTTTAATTCATAAAATTCCTTTAGAGAAAATTCATAAAAAATTTTAATATACATAAATTTTAATATACATATAACTATCACAGTAAAATTTTAAATATTTTTTTAAAACTTTTTGTTACGTTTTTATGGAAACATATGTACCATGCTAAAAAATATTGCTATTAAATTAATTTCAATCATTTATTAATGCATTAAAAATAAAAAGAAGTGATCGAATATCTCTCTTAATTATATGATAGAATGTCATGAGAGTACTTGTTTTTGCTTCGAGCTAAAAAGTCAAATAATCAACACGATTTTTATTTTTCAGGAATATTTTTAAAGGCGAATGTTTTGATTTATTGATATATAATTTTTTTTAACATTAGGAATACTTGTTTCGTTTTTGAAAATTCAAAAGACTATTTAATTTTATCAATAGCTTAAATCATCTACTTAAAATTAATACTATTATTAAAAATTTTATTGATTTGAAAAATTAAAAACTTTGTAGTGATTGCTTTATTAATTAAGGATGTAACATTAAACGGGATATTGACTATTTTTTAAATGTAAAACTCACAATGAGTAGGAAAATCTTTAAGTTAATTCCATTTTTGAAAGTAATTTCTTTCAATTTTTTTACATTGTTGAACATTTGATAGAAGTTTGATTTAGTGTAATGTCAAATTATGCTCGTACAAAATTTCTTTTCTTATAATCTTCAGCAACTTAAATGCAGAAGCCTATTTAAATAAAGTTTTTATTCCTAATACAGAAAACATCTATTAAAATCTTTAATAAGTGAGCAAAACACAGAAATGAAAAAATTATATTGTTAACTTTTAAATTCCGGGACATTAAGGACTCAATTTTTAGAGTTAGTAGCAATTCGTTCAGAACAAGATTAATGCCCTCCACATTTATAATTATAAATAACTCCTATTGTTCAAATAATTATATAATAAAAATCATAATTGTTTTTATAAAAAATATATTTTCAGCTTTGTGGATCAACAATTATTTAGTATCTACAAATAAAAGGTGAAATCCATACATTGTATCACAGACTAGTAATGATATTATTTCCGAGCATACAGAACGAACAGTTTTGAATAAAAAAAATTATATTGTAGTTTTTAAAACAATTATGTAAAAATTTCATTAATTAAACACTAATTATAATATTAGACAAGTGTTGTTGTTTTCAACAATCCCATAGTATTCAAAAAATTTATTTTTAACGTAAAGAATTTTGAGTTTTTATTCTAAAGAAAAAGAGGCAGAAAAACAAATTTAAATAACACTTAAAAAGATGCCAAATAGTAAATATAAATATTAATTAAAATATTTAATCATGTATTCTATTTCTAGAGTTTTACATTTAATTCCATAAACTGAAATGTTCTACAAATAATAATATATTATAGTATCACACAATACGATATACAATGTTTCTGAAGAAATTTTAAAACTAAAAAACAAAAAAAGCCCGAGTATCTTCTTTGATCATTAATTTTACTTCTGATCATTTTATAGGTAAGCGATTCTGAAGCGCACGTTGGAAATAATAAAATTAGTTATTGGAAAAACATATGGAATAAAGTTTTATTTTTTCAATACTGGGAATATTATTAGTTTGAATGATTACTTTATGAAGGATTTTAATAACTTGGTATGAACTGAAATTAATTAGAAATATTAAAACTTCTTGCACCTTACTCTATAAATTTTGTATCTATACTTTTTAAAAGCACCAATTTAAAATCTCTTTTTCCTGTTATTCTTTTTACATCTTCAGCTTCTTTCTTGTTATTCTTAAATGATGTAAATTAAGTTTTGGATATAAATGTTTATTATGTGCTTACAATAAATTTAATTCATGCTTATCCAATAGAAGGAAAATAAAAGTAAATTCCAAAGAAATTATTTATGAGTAAGGAGTGCTCTTTATTTAAATTAGAAAAAACTAATAGCACTGATTATTAAATTTTTCAAAAACTTTGCAGTTTATTATTTACATTATACTTCTAGTTTCTTATAGATATGTCTATGCTTAATAAGATGCCACGTGTCATTTATAATAATTTATTATAAGCTTTCATAAGTATTATTCATTATTGACTTTTCATATTTAATCTATAAATCAATTTATGTAGCGAGAAATTTCGTTAAATGCACCTAACAAATAAATAATTTCACGTTTATGTAATTTTAAAAAAAAAAGAATTTTGCACAATTTTTGGAAAAATTTTTTGCAATTTTTTACCTTTGCTGTCGGAAAAATTTCTGTTTAGTTATTTCAAAATAGAAATTTTTAATTTATATTTGAGTGCCAAACGGGCACAAATCAATCCTTATGATGTTATTAAAGAATTTATGAAGTCCTATTGCGTTCAGTTATAATAGCTTCATTCAATAAATACTATTTCTATGAATTATAATTTCCATATACGTCAAAAAATTTATTTCACAGTTTTACAATTCATCATCGAAATTCTCATATTATTTTTTTCAAATCTTTCATATAAATATAATTTACGAAATAGGTAAATTTAATGAAAAATATCACTAATAAATTAACTCCAAGAATGATGAAAATGAATTTAATAAATAATTTTACTACATACATATAAACAAATACATACACTTAAGAACTACTATCAGTTAAAATGATGAAAACCATGAAATTGATTATCGTGATGACCGTTGTAATGGAGGCTGACGTCAGCTGGATTTCTTCCATTCATACCGGGCTCATTTGATTTCACTTGTGCTCGAAAGCCATTGTGATCAGCTACATAGTGGACTTCTCTTTGCACACCTCTCTCGTCCGTGAAACCATAACTTCCTCGAACCTGTCCGTGGCCATCACCTTCCTCTTTTCTGAACTGAGTTCCTTGATCATCTTTGAAAGCATATCCAAAATTGTAAGGCAGTGGTTGGTGATCTCGGTCGAAGTCATCATTCCTACTCTAAAAATACATAATAATAAAGCAATTAAGGAAAATAAAGAATATAACAGATTTAAGTAGCTAATTTATTCCATGGGATTAAAACTAACCTTTTACCTAAAAACAACTTTAAGAAGCATCTAATTTATGCCTTTTAAAATTGAATAAATGTTACTTTTTTGAATCCAAAACTATTGAGAGTTAGCTTAGAAATTTTAAATGAAAGAAAACTAGAAGATTATAAATATAATGTAATGAAGTCAGTAAAAATTGATGAAGAATTACTATTTTTAATCAAGTAGTTCTTCCTTTATAAATAATAAGGTTTTTATTTGTTGAGTGATTGAAAAATTAAAAGTTGTATCAGTTTAAAATTTATTGTTAAGGAAAGAGATTTCCCATAATTTATTAAATTTGTCCAAACTATGCATCAGTTTTTTTTATTTATTTTAAAGAAAATGTTTTGAGAATAGCATAAAACGCTTTAAGTGGAAATTACGAAGTTAAAACTGGAGTTTTAATTAAATGAATACCGCCGCAATTTGTTAGTAGTTTTTTTATAACAGGAGGAGTATCTTACTATTTTCTCATTCCACTGGAACTGAAAATCAATTTAAATCAGAATCCTCATAAATGTGTTTCAATGGTTTTCATTTGAGATATGAATTTTGTTTTACAAAATATCTTCTACTTTTGAAAATATTGTAATATAAACAGTTATAGTGTATTTTAAACTGAATGGGCTCTGTTTTTTGAAAAGTCTTATTGTTTTTCAACTTTTTTAAGCAAACATAAGATATGTATCTATGAAGACTTAATATCTTAATGTAATCTTAATATATCTATGTGAATAATTTTTAGTATCTATGAATATATTAAATGGAACATTTGAGATATTCAGAAATTAATAAAATCATACATCCTGTACAACTGAAAAATTAAAAACATATATTAAATGAATACATTTTATCAATTACTATACTAATTTCCCATAAGGAATGATGCAGTTGTTTCATGCAAATGTGAACGCATCATCATCAATTAAGTAAAAATGGAGTTTAAAGAAAGCATCTCTTTTATCATTAAATATAGTAATGATAAAAGAGATGCTTTCTTAAAACATTTCTAAATTAAAACTTTAGTTAAATATAGTAGAATTTTGGACACTGAGATAGAGAAAATTATTAATATATAGAGTAATCTCACTTTTCGACAATACTAAAATATTTTATTTTTAAATATATCCAAGAAATAAAATGTAGTCCATAAGTTTTCTCCTTGTCTCTAAGTTCTCTAACCATGTATAAAATATTAAATGCTACTTTTACTCTTTTATATTTCGTATAATATGAGAAAAATGTTAAATAATCATTTTTACAAGAAAATCTTTTTTTGATTTTATAACAAAATATTTAAATAAATGGGGAAATATTTAGACATAATTTTAATTCACTAGAAAATTACGTATTTTTACTTTGAAATTTTTCCAAATAAGTTATAAAACTATACTGAGAAATTTATTAAAGTTAAAATTTGTACTTAAAAATAATATCATAAAAGTGGTATAAGAAATAAAAGAATAATATTGTAAAATTTGATCTCACAGAAAGTAAGTAATTGCTGTTAAAACTGATACCTACATGTTGGTGAGCGCTGTGTTGGCTGAAAGCTAAGCAGCACATAGAAAAGATGATTAAAACCTGAAAAGAGAAACATTGAAAATTTCAAAACAATTAGATTATTAAAATACGAATTCATTGGCTGTAAAAGAGAATACAGCTCTTAAAATATAACTGCATGTTTTAATCTCCTAAAAGATAACAATAAATTGTAAACAAGATTATTTAAAACTAATTTCAAGTTATGTTATTCAGTATGACTTAAATCCAGAAGCGTTCATGAATGAAGAGAAATCATTTATGATTAAGTCAGGGTTTGTAAAAATTGAATAAAGTCAAGAAGTAAAACATTAGTAAGTAAACATACTATATTAATTTCCTGAACTAATATTTCAGCAATCAATTCGTGCTAGTTATATAATTATTAAATACTTTATTGAGATTACAAGTTAAATTATACTGCATTAGAATTTACAATTAATAATAAAGGAACGATTCACTAAATAATTTAAAAATAATTAGTAATATTTTATGATTTTTTACTATGTTTTAACATTTATAAATATCTCAAAAAATTTTAAGTACAATTTTATTTAATCATTATTTTAATACATAAATTATTATTTTATTTTCATTAAATTACAACAAATTACATCATGAAGTAATTAATATCTAGTGAAAATTTTCTTTGTCTATTGAAACACTTATTTTTAACAAAAAGTTTAAAACTGAAATTATTTTTCATTGAAATTCAATGGTGAAAGCACACTTTTCATAGACAAGATTCTAAATGATTGCATTCACATGGGAATTACTGATGACTGCAAAGTTTTAAACAAGGTGACTTCATGGTGTAAAAAATATTAGAAAATGACAAATAATTTAATGAAAATTATTTAGAAAAAGTTGATAATCAAATTTAAGCTTAGCAAAATTATTCAAAATAGGAGAAATAAATAACACTTATTTGAAATCAAAATTTCCTAAATTTTTCAATGGATTTTCTAATGAAATGCAAAGACTATTACAGTTGGAGTTAAAGACATAAGAAATCAAGCTGAGTTCTCACCTGATAAGACATCTTGTTGGTTGCTGAATGCGATAAGATAATCGGATGTGGATGTTGTGAGCTTTTATAAGGAGGGAAGAGGTATTAGACCCTGATTGCACCGGGTACTGTTAAGTCATACGCTTCCTTGTGTTAGATCATTAAGGGTGACGCAGTCAAGGAATGATCTCTACCTATCTTTTGAACCATTACACAAAAGATTAATCAGCTTTACAATGTAAGAAGTGAAAAGCTTACTTCCCTCTTTTTTTACACAGGAAGAAATAATTCTTTTAAAGATATTTAGTTCGAGCTCTACGCACCATTACCACGGAACTCATTATATTAAAGCT
>JAPDSC010165022.1:0-32985 GCA_026290005.1 Latrodectus geometricus
TATATATATATATATATATATATATATATATATATAATGATATTTTTGTCAACGAAACTTAGCATTCTTGAAGATTTGAATTCTAGAGCAATAGTACCAGAGTTATCAAATTCTTACTATAGGAAAGTTCTAGAAAAATTTCTAAAGAGGAAAATTCTCTAAGAACAACGAAAGGAGTGTTAATATTGGCCTTTGTCAAGCAATGAGTGAGTTGAAATTTATTTGAATATGAAGCAAGAAGTTATCATTTCTAAAAGCTGCTTTGTGTGATTAATTTCTGTATCATATAAGGGAAAATCTACAAGCCCATGTAACGGTTGGTATTGAATAAGAAAGCTATGAATAAAGTGTTTGTTTACAAAGAAACTAATCTCCTTTGTTTATAGATAATCCCATTGTCATCCCCACAAAGAAGATCCTAACAATTCATTACATGCATATTTAATTGACCACTTACACTGCCACCTCTTTTATGTGCATAAAATCATTCGGTTTAATAGGTAGCAGAATATATATTGTTTTCCACTTCCATTCAACTGCTTTTGTGTTCAATTTTCACCATCAGTGGATGTTTGATTTAATTTCTCCCTTACTTTAAGTTGTAGATTTCGGTCAAATGATTCCTCATGAGCAAAATCCAAACCTTTAATAATTCCTCAGAGGAAAAAAAATTAAATGTTTAAAGTGTATATTAATTCCAAGCAATTTTGAAACCAAAAAGAAAAAAAATCAATATTATTTTATACATAAGTATAAAATAAAAAGGGATTAACTATCTTATTCACCAACTCGAAGACCTATTAAAACTAGTAATATTTACTGCAGAAAATTTTCTACAATCACCTAAAAAATGTGCACTTTGATTACATTCAAGCCTTTTCTAAATGTTGAGTGATGTAAATTATTTCATTAACATTAAATATCTGTTCAATTCAGTAACAAGCAAAAATTCAAATTTATTTATCTAAGTTCAATGAATTATTGGTTCCCAAATATTTTCCATTAAGTCCAGACGAAGTACGGTTTGGGGCTTCTGTTATATTTAAATTATATATTAATTATTGGGGCTTCTGTTAAATTTTGTCTTAACTCATTTCGGTTTGGTGAACCACCTTTTTTCCTGAGACATACAGCAAAAAAATGGATTATATCAGCATTAAAATTTTCCCATGAAATTTATCGAACAAATTCTTCATTTTGTCTCTTCTAATACCAAGCTGATACAAATTGAATCCACCCAGACCATTTGGATTTAATTTTACACTGCAATGAGTACAATTAGTAACCAAAAATATTTCCAAGACAGGCTGAATTGGGTGAGACATACAGAAGCTGATAAAACGAAAATTTACTATCATCATTTTGCCTAATGTTCCTGGTCAACTTGTATTACATCCTTAAAAATTGACTTAGAATAATTTTAAACTTTTATATTCGGCTAGAATGTGAGAGCTGTGCTTAGAAAACCAATGGAAAGACTTTAAACGCCAATATAAAACGCGAAATTTGAAAATTCAACAAAATATACTCTTATTGCAAGCCAATAATATGCTTACTTAAAATTTAACATATTCTTATCCGTAACACACGTACGCAACCAAATGGGAAAACAAGCCCTTTATATATACAAGTACACAGCATCAGTTGGTGAAAAACATTAAAAAATAATGAGAGTAAGAAAAAGTTTTAATTTTTGTAACACATATTTTCTTCAAAAATATTTAAGATGAAACTTATAATAAATAAGCAGTTCTCTTTGCTTAGCTGTAGACATATTATTTTTATTTTCTGTAATACTGACTTTTCGTCAAGTTTTGATAAGGAAAATTATTCTTCAGTAATTGCCCTTATAATAGAAAATACAAATTATGTATTTGGTTTCACGAGGAATTACATTGATATGTATTTCTACACCATTTTAAACAATGTTATCGAATTGAAAGCAAATATATTGAAAATTATTCCTTCATTTGCGAAGAGCAAATTGATTAGAATATACTTATAGAATACATTTAGCTGGAAGGTATGAAAGAGTTAATGATGGCCGCCTCCTTACCAATTTCTTTGTTTTTAAAGAAGTTTCTGCTAAATAAATGCATGAATTATTAGTGTAGTTTCATATTGTTGTATTTCTTTCATTCTCACTGTTACTAGGAAGTGCTTTAAAGAAGGAAAGAACTTTATTGAATTATTCATAAATTCCAATACGTTGGAAGTTGAAAGAAAGTTTGGCTGAAGTTTCCTCTCAGATGAATTTGGCTTCTATTCTCGCATAATTAAATCTTTTGGGATTTAATTAAAAGCTTCCTTTTATATTAAAACTTTTTCAAACTAAGAGAGTGGAAGAAAAAAAATGTTTCGAATGCTTTATAAAAAGTAGAAAATAGTTTTATACAAGGGCTAATTAGGAAATATGTAGATATAAATGAATTCAATGGAATGTTCACCTTTCTTTCTTTGCTGAAGGCTGTTTTCTTAAAATGACGAGATTTAAAATAATTTAAAAGTTCTGTTTTATGAAAGAATAAAATAAGAAATATGTGTAATACCGAAAATATACTCGCTCAGTATATGTCAGTTACAGACAATACTCAGATAAAGTACTAGGTATTTTTCTGAAATTATGCATAATTTAAATATTTATGATGCAAATTCTTTTTTACAAAAACAAAGTTTAACTTTGTTTTGTAGAGAAATATTCTAGCAATAGAATTTGATGCTAAGAAAAATAAAAAATAAAATGAACGAAATGTAACAGGAACATATATCAATGCAATTCCTAATTACATATGAAAACATATTTTAACAACATTAATATCACAAAATAAATGCATATTTCGATATAAAAATGCATCTTTATTGCTGTACATAGAGCCCTGTGATTTTAGGAAAGGAAATTTAGAACCTGCATCTTTCATTTCTTTTAATTATTCAAAGCCATTTTTCTTCTTTTTTAAATAATCAGTTATTATTCAGTAATTCAAAATAATATAGTTTTAAGTTGGAAAACTATATTATATATAAAAACACTCTTGTGTGATTTGAAACAATACTTTAATAATTTTACATTAGGAAACAAAAAACAAAATCAGTTATATAACGTAGGGTTCAATGCAATTCAATATAATAGGTAAATATTTTATCATAATACAATGAAATAACTTTTATTATATTTAATAAGATAAAGCAAAAATTAATCACTAATCGATTGATTTTTTATAAATCACAAGAAACACAACTCTAATTTAGTCGAATATACGAAATTTAACAGATACATTAGTGTTAATTATAATGTTTATTTATTTTCAAAGCAATCTTTTTAAGTAAAAAGGAATGAACATATCAGATTTTAGGAAAGTGTATTAGGTTATAAGCTAAAGCGTCTTCATAAATAATTTAAAAAATTAACATTAAGTTAAATTAATTACATACACAATAATGAATTTTGCCACAATAAAATTACAATTCATATATTATTTAAATAATTTCAGAATTTTCCAAAAATGTTGACTTTACTTATAAAATTTAAATAAAATATTGTTAATTTTTCAAACTTTGAAAAATTGTAAGGTATATGTAATTGAAGAATTATATTTAAACTGAAAAATTCGAAACAAAATTATTAATTTTATTTCTATTAGATAAATTATGATAGGAAATTCTTCATCTTATAATATACTTTTATTTATTGTTTTTGTTATATAGATAACTTGATATAAAATGTTCTTTAGAAAAAATATGAATTTTAAAATAATGTCTCCTTTTATACTTGGAGAATATCAAAAGATCAGAGCTTCTAAGAAACATTTATTTCAGTATATAAGCAGCCAGAGCTCCCTTAAAAGGTTTAAACCTATGTGCGTCTAGATTTCAATGCTAAAAACCTGAATGTTTACTGCTTAATGCAGGAAAGCAAAAATCAGGTTGTGGAGTTTCACTATACATAAGGAGACAATTCAGTTTATTCATGGAATGCCGTCTAGCCTCCTGACCTTGATGGAACAGAACAATATCCATTCTTCCATTTCTACGGAGCTATCAAAACTGCATTGGAGCTTACGGAAATAGATTGTACGTAAGCCAATTGACCGAAAGAACCATCTTGCATACAGCAACATCAAAAGAAGAAGAAAGGCGCACGATTCAAAACTGGTATTTAAAAGGGAAACATATATGCAATGGCTTTAACCCACGACCTTTAAAGGTGGATTAGAGTAGCCTCTTGCCAGGAAAATGATCGTTCTGTAAGTCTGGCTATAAAACGTTGACCGTAGCTTCTTTGCCCCATCGTTTGGCAGAGAACCTCTTAAATCCCCAGAGTATACATAAAACGCGGAGCATCGCTCGAGTCAGGCTGCATAAGTAAAAAAAGTAAAGAACACACGGAAGATTCTTTTCTGCTCTTTCAGACCATTGATTCCGCGAAGTTTTCCTCCTCCACTGCAGTAAAATCTGAGAGTTCCGAGGTTGGATATTAGGTCCTTTATTAGGGAGCACGTTCCGATATTATTGGCTTGATATTCCCCGCTGTTGGTGTTTGATATTAAATGATTTTCGTTCTCAATTGATTAAATGTGGGCTTCATACTTTTATATTTCAGATATCACTATAACAGATGCGTAGGATTTTGCTAAAAGATATATATTTTTAAAAAGAAAAATCACAAAAATTTTCTTTTAAAATGGTTTGCCATTTTTCTTAAAAAGGAAATGCATTTAAAAATTTACGGTTCTTTTATTTGTAAATGTTATTCCTATTTAATAAAACGCTTACTTATTAAAATAGTGAAGATACTTAAAAATGAAATAATTAATTTCGAAAGGCATTTTAAAATTACTAAAAAGGGATAAAAAAGTTTTTATTCCAGAAAAATGTTTCAGTGAATATATAAGAGTAAATTTCAAAAACCATAGAAAAATATCAACCATAACATTTGTATAAATATATATAAAATAAAACAGTTTAAATAATACCGAAACGTAATCATTAGAATTCTTCTAATTTTTACATTTAATAAAGTTTTTTCTTAAATTTTTAGTACGATATATAACAATCTCATTTTTTAACGATGTTATCACACATTTAATAAAGTTATTGTTAAGAAAAAACTGCATGGGAGTAGAAAAGGTTATTATAACTCCTTAAGCTTTATTGAAAATATTATGTGAATGAATTAATTGATTTACAGGTTATATTTGGAGATCCCTGAAATGCAGTTTTCTATCATAGATCAAAGGAAGGTTTTATTTGCAGTTACCATAATTACTATTACTTTGAGATTTGATATTATTATTAAAATAATTACAATTTGTTCATTGCTTAGAACACCAAACTTAAACATACCTTAGAATTAAAAAAGTAATTTCAAAATAAATAATAAATTTTTATTAACTTATTTGATATAATTTAACAAATATTGCAAGTCTGCTAGACAGTTTGCACAACTACATTTCAAGATTCATTATTCAAGAATATTATCCATTCCTATCTTACAAGTTTCATTTCATAGCTTTGTATACTTTTGCATCGATTTTATTTTATTCTCCTAAATCCATTGACTATCAAGTATCTTTAATAGCTTTGAAAGTTTTATGAAGCTAAAAAGACTCTGTATAGCAGTTATACAAAGAATAGAAACAAAAATCCCTAATGCTCATTTTAAAAATGCATTTCGAATATGTTAAAATATAAAATTATCCGAATTTTTTTAATTTAAGCAGTACATAGCAAGATAGTAATTGATAACTTTAGTGAAGTTATGCATGCCTAAGATTTTTGTCACAGGTTTGATATGATGCGTCACGGAAAAGAATGAGAAGCGCATCAACACTATTTCATGATA
Source organism: Latrodectus geometricus (assembly GCA_026290005.1). Classification (NCBI taxonomy): domain Eukaryota; kingdom Metazoa; phylum Arthropoda; class Arachnida; order Araneae; family Theridiidae; genus Latrodectus; species Latrodectus geometricus. Next base: position 5,843 of record JAPDSC010165022.1, read on the forward strand.
TTTTTGCTGGCTTAGTAAAAATTTTGCAAATTAAAATCACAAAAGAATATTAATCTATTGCTAAACAAGTCCATTCTATGAAGTAAAGTACTTTTAATGCATAATATGTAGATTTCCAGGATGATAAGATCATATTGATGTAGGGTGGGACTTACTTAACCATAGCTTGTAGAACACAAGGAAAAAAAGGACCTCAATGAAATTGAAACATCAGAGTTTATTTTAAAGCATTCAGACTAGAAGCTATGTCACTATAGTCATCTACTAGAACTTAGATAATATCAACGTAAAAATGGGATACCATATACTTATAAAACATTATTCAGCACAAAAGAAGCTTGATTATAGTCATATTCAAGTCGTATAACTACTAAAAGATTCGGTTTTACGCCATTTTATTAAATGATTATTTATAAATCCAAAGTGTTTTGAAACTTATGATAATCACATGCTTAGGTATGTTTAGGTTCGGGATAGAAAGGCAACTCTTGCTTAGATGAAATATTTGACATTAAATATTAGTCAATTCCTAATAATTCACAAATTTTTAACCATGGTAAATTACAAAGAGCTCTTATCTTATTTAAATATAATTAAAATTACATTAACTTATCGAAAGTAAAATGTTTTAATTTGTAATTAAGTCAAATCATTATGTAAATCATGTTTTATCAATATGTTAAATAAATTAGTTAAATCACAAATGACAATCTAAGCAAAATTACGTGAAAAAACAAAGGATTTTGCTTAGTTTGGCATTTGTGTAGTGGCAGTGGCCATTTTGTTACCCACATCTTGGTGTCAAAAAAAAAAAAAAAAAAAAAAAAAAAAATTCAAGAGTAACCATTTGTAACTTTTAACCTGATGTTTATTATTATAGATAAAGCTATTTATAAACTTGATTGATTAAAGAAATATTTTCGGATTGCTTACAAAAGCTATTCCATAAAACGAACAAAGCTAATAAATAAAAACGATCAATACCTTTTATCTAAAGCATAAACGGATTTTATAGGGAATAGAGGCATTTCTTATTTATTGTCCTCACTCAAATAATAGATTAATATGATATCATAAAATATTTGCTGATAAGCAAAAATATTTAATCTATTTACTACTTCCATCATGATCCAATCAGTTTTTTAAAACAAAATATGTTAAAAAAATCACAATAAAAAAGTCTAGTTTTATTCTATATATAAATTTAAGAAAAATACACTAATTACTATAAAAATTAATTTTTCCGCTACGTGGTGTCATAATTAAGCCTAGACGACGATGTGTAATGTTATCTACCCATTACTAATAAATTAAGTTATCATATATATGGACTTTTTGAGGTTAAAAACAGTGAAAACTACTCTATCTTTTAGCGTAATGTCACAGTATCCTTCAGCGGGGATGTTAAAATTTCAACAAACAAGAAAATGTCATTACAATCGAATGCTTTTCTACAGATGACATTTTAATGTCATTTTGGGGTGTCTTTTCTGCGTTTCGTGTGATTTAATCAACTAATACGCCAGAAAAGAGTAAGGTTTACCTGCCTGAACTAATCACATTGCCAAAACTCGTAGAAATAAATCATGGCGACTGGTGGCATTTATGACCCGCCATGATAGGTTTGAAACATATATATAATCTTTCGATAACTAGGTTTCCTGTTTCCAAAAGCAGTCACTTCATCCTACCAGATTCCTCTTTTTTTTCTGGATTATTTACCACCCCTTCTAACTTTTTTTCCCCTTTTCGCTCTCTGTTTGCCAGATTTTGTTCCATTAACAAAATTAAATACACATGCGATGCTGGTTAAAAATATACCCAGTGGCGTTATTTCAATTTACTGTTTTGTTTTATTTCTTAATTTGAGAGGTCATTTTTAAATGGAAAGAGCTCATGTGATGTAATTATGAAAGAAAATGAATGGGGTTTCCATTTAAATAACTTGATTGATCGAGCTTTCTGTTATTAGAGGCTAGACATATAAAATAATTTTCTAATGTTTTGAGCAATGACTAGATTTTAAATTGCTTTTATGATTACTAAGCTACTTAGACAATATTTTAAATTGCTTTAATGAACAGAATTAAATTATGATGGAAAAAAACTGAAAATTAATTGTTCATAAAACTTCTTACTTATTTAAAGTAGATATTTCAATATTGAAATGTTATTTGAATTTGCTGAACATTTCCCCCCCCCCCGGCCATTAAATTTAATGTATTATCAGATATTCAAAGTATTCAAACTTTTAAAATGATTTAAAGTCATTTTGTCAATACGAACTTAATCAAAATTTTTCATATAGAAAAAAATGTTTAAAAAAGTTGCAAATTTTGTTACCATGAATATTAATAAAAAATAGTGCTAACATTTTTATTTTTTTAATAATATTTATTATTATTAAATATTAATATTCAAATTTTGCTTTTAAGTATTTGTTTCCATCAAAAATTAAAATTTTTAGCGGATTTCTCACCAAATCATTTTATAAACTTTATAACTGATTTGCTATAATTAAAATTGTTTGGAGAAAACAAAACATATTAACCAAGCAATTTATGGAAACCATTTGATTGAAAAATCATAAAAAAACATGTGGGGCTTTCATTTTAATGCTAAACATACCAGGGATTTTTTTTATTCGGCAAAATTAATGGGAAAATGGGTCAAATGACCCCTTTTGGAAGTTTTAGTGTTAATTTCAAGTGAATCTTCAGTTTATACAAATTATTAAATATTAATTCAATATTTTACTTGTCTCTTTCTTTCACTCATTTTGTTAATAAAACTTATTTAAAATCTGTAATGAAGTAAAATTTAAATATTTATGTTACTAACAGTTTGACAGAGCTCTTTAGAGAAAAGGGCTCAGGTTTGATACAAGGTGTGTTTGAATATGTGAGGAAGATGTACCCCTATCATCTGCATTCACATCTGTTGGAGAGGGTACAAGAGTTTTCAGAATTTTACTTCTTGCAAAATGGCAATATGTGAAAATTCCTCAAAAAGGCTTTATGCTGTGGATTATTAAAATGCTCACGAAATTCGTAGTGTAATCAAGTGGGTATTCTAAAACATTTGGTTAAATGAAAAGTTATCAGTTTTCATTGATAATAATCACTGTTAAGCCTGATATCATTTTTTAGAGTGTTACAGGATATTTTTTTTAAAATTTATTGCAGAATTTATTTATTAATCATCGTAAGAGTTCGAACAAATATAGATACCACTGAAACGTAAGAATTAAATTTAACATATGATATTTTATTTTGCAATCGTATTCAGTTTTTCAGCTTAATCAGGATTACTTCCGAAGAATAACTTAAAGTGCAATAAATTCTTGAAAATTGATGAAAAATAATATAATAAGAATTTTGATTTTTGATGTTTACTCAACAATGTAATTTTGTTAGCAAGCAGTAATGTTTCAGGAAACATCAAATGTAAAGAGCAAATAAATATTAAATAGAATTTCAAAAAAAAAAAAAAAAAAAAAAAAAAAAAAAAAAAAAAAAAAAAAAAAGTAAATAATATAAAATACAGGAAAAATAAAAGTCAAGTTACTTTACTTACCTTAGATATTATTTAATATGATATATGTATACATATATATATATATATATGTAAAAAAGAAACAAACATGATTAGTAATTAATACCAGTTGTGATGTAGAGGTATTAACCAATTTTCTTTATTTTAGGGCCTTTTCTCCTAGAGAAAAACTCTAAATAGGTGAGCATTTAAGTGAAAGTGACAGAATGGTAAGTAATTCTGAATAAAAACAAATAGTTTTATATTTTTGAAACATTGAGATTCGACTGAGATTTTGTGAAACTAACTTAATAACGTTTTTGTTCACTAATTTATTTGAGAAAACATAACTTAATTTTATAACTTTATTTTTTTAATCATTCATTTTTTGCAATTTACTATCAAAATGTTTGTTGATATTATAATTTTACTACAAACTATTCTTCACCGATTAATACTTGATTTTTTTAATTCTTAAACAATCAGAAAAATATTAGATGGCATGATTTAAAATGATATTTAATCTGTTTTAATTTAATAGTTAAAACCTTTTGAACTTTTATCTATTAAAATGTAAAAATACTTTAAAAATAATATTGTGACAAATTAATGTCTTAAATTAATAGAGAACCCTCATTTCGTAATGCTGTGCAGCAAAAATGATGAATCCATGAATAAAAAATATAAAATAATTTACTAAAATTGCTTTTTTTGAGTCTTATTTAAATGATAACAATAAAAAAAAAACTTATTATGATATACTATTATGACATTATACCTGAGTTTTTTTTCCTTTAAAGCAATTTCGATGCGACGAAAATAATTGAATCTTCTGATGGAATAAAAATAATTAGAATTTTCGTTTTGATCCAATTTTGGATATACTGTTTTGTATTCGGTCTTTATTCCCGAATGTTGCAATTTTTTCTCTCGTGAAATGCAATCTTTTATTGAATCTCTCCCATTCGGCTTTTATGAGATAACTGGAAAGTTGCTCTTTGATGAGCGCCTTGGGAATTGATTTAACTTGGAAGCATTTATTGCAAAACGCGGAGATTCTTCGCAGAGCGGGAGCAAAATAAATGGCTCAGAAGCAGAAACAAAAATGCTTATTACGGCCCGAGCTCTAAATTCATATCTTCCTTAAAGGGATTTCAAGGCGCACTAAGCATAAATTGAGAATCGGTGCATTCTTTAGAATGTACTTCTCTAAATATTTCCCGCAGAAGTGATTCTAATAGAATAGTTGGAAACTTTGAAATAATAAATTCAAATGAAACAATGTTATTGAGGATTAAATATGAGTTTTCCTTTCTTAGAAATAACAAAGTGAAATAACTTTTAATCAAATAACTTTTTGGTTGAAATATGCTGTGTGAAATAAATTGAAGAGGCATATAGTGTATATCATTAATTTATATTTGGATTTCACTTACCACAATTTCAACATTTAATATTGTCACAAATATGTGTAGTATATAAAATTTAAATCAGGAAGCATTTTGCTTCATCATAAGCCATTAGGAAGCATTTTGCGTGATTTTTCTATTGATTACAAATTACGAGAACTCACGAACTGTCGGGAACGTAAGAAACAGGGTAACTCACTATGCAAAATTCCATCATTTTTGTCTTCTATTCAAAAAACAGAACCTAGGGATGTTATTATCAACTATTGGGGCATTTGAAAAAATAATAAAATCAGCATGTCTTCTCTGATGTAATCAGCAGAAACCTCTGATGAACAATTAAATGTAAAGGAAGATCAACTAAGAAATTAACTTCTGTTAAAAATTTCAAAATTATTTTAATTTAAGAAATAAGAATACTATTGGCAGTTAGAAATACCAGAAATATAATTTAAACTGTTAAAAAAATTTAAATGTTCCTGCATAAATATCAAGTGCTATAGATTAAATGTCTCTATCTCAGTTATTCATAAATAAAAGAGGGAATGTTTCATATGGATTGCAGAACTTCATGGTTGAAATACTTTTGAAATTTACGAAATTTTTATTCAAGTACAAGAAAGATCACTTTGCTAAAGAGAGGTCTCACTAATAGGAAATATGGCGTCGAATAGAAAAAAATTTAATAAATAATAAAATTAAGAAAATATATGAAATTTATAAAATAAACCTCATTTCGAAAATGTTATAAAATTTTTGAGTTTTGTACAAAGCGGCCTTCCGAATAAAATAAATAACATAGCATATAACAAAGAAAAAAAAATTAAAATTAACAATTCAAACTTTTAACCTATAAGGTAGAAAAGCCATGGTGGTCTGGTCGAGAAAAGTGTCATGCTCGTAACCGGAAGGTGGTAAATACTGCACCTACAAAACTGAAGGTTACTCGTACGCAGTAATGGCTACTTGAAAAAGAACAGTAAAACCTGGGAGGAATGCTTTCCGCTTGAAATGCTGCTTCTATGAGTGGTGAAATGAATCTGGCTATTATCTGCCCGATCTTTGTTTCTAAATTATAAGAACTTTTGGGAATACAATAAAGTACACCCACAAGATATCTTAGTTATATTCTATATATTTCGCAATTTGTGCTAAAGGAATTTCAAACAATTGGGCCACCGGCAGATCATTAGAAATCAATAAACAGAATCAATGAGCATAAAATATTATAATATAAAATCAAAACTTATTTATCAGTTTAAAATGATTTAGTACTTCAGAGTGAAAAATAATGATATCAAAGATTATCTGAATTATAATCTCAGAGAAAATTTTTTTTTATTTTAGAAATATTGAATTTTTTTTTTTAAAAAAAGTATGCTATATATATTTACAATTGATTGATCATCGTTGATCGCAACAAGCCATGGATTGATAAATACAATGTTCATTAGCCACAATTATGATTTCAAGTCCCTCACAATACGATATTAAATCACTATGTAACGGTCGCGTTTTAAGCAGATATGAGCATCGCCATTCATTTGTGGTTCCATGCATTTAGGAACTGTATCTGAATGACAGAAAGTGAATCTCTGATTGTTTGTAGTAGATGTATTTTATATACATGCAGATCAAATATGATCAAAATCCCACCCATACAAACACACATATTATATTGAGGAAAAAGAAATCTATTATATTAACATGAACTTTATATAACTTGCTTCTGATTCTTTCAGTTAAAAGGCTTAAAACTAATAACTAGTTTAAGATAGATATTTAAATTTTTGGCGATGTTAGAACTGCTAACAAGTGGTCAGCTTCAATAATTATTGATATTTTGTTGTCAATTTTGACGATGATGCACCCGTGTAAGGTGCATTTTAACATCAAAAATACCTGAACAGATTGATGATTAAATTTGTATGCAAGAGGCTGTTACAGTATCGTTGCTTTAAGCACCTTTTACAGTTTGAATTGCCTAAATTGTAATTTCACCTTTATCAAAGAAAAATTGTAAAATGTGCAAAATCTACCCTTTGTTGAATTATACTCTTAAAACACTTTAATGTATAAAAGAATTAACCATACAGAAAAGAATAAATAATTATTTCTAGTGAGAAATATTACTTTTACAACGAACTTAAATCTGTGCATTATGAGATACCGAGACCACAGAAGCTACTTCTACCAAAAATAATGAATAATTTCTCACCAAACTAATATACATACATAAATATAGTAGTAAATGTAAATGAAAGGTAATGTTAATAATTGCAGCAAGAATTTCATATTAATAAAATTTTGTAGTTCAAAATAATTTTGATGAAATTTTCATGTTCAAAATATATTCTACGAAATTCAACATTTTACGTGGGCTGTATAATTCATTTGAATATAATTTAAGAATTCTAGAGTTTCTCATTTATTAATATTTTCCTTTAAAATGGCATTTATGAATTAAAATTTAATATATTAAAAAAACATATAGAATTTTTATGAAACTAGTTAAATTTCAAATAAACAGCGTATTTAATTTTTATTTTCAAAATGAAATATATTTGAACTTTAAAGATTTATGTTCATTTGACATATATAAATTAATTAAATTTTTAATCAAACTATGTTAAAACGCCTGCAGTTGAAACATCAACACTACTTCAATAGTAAATTATGTTAATCTTTAAATACATTATATATTATTAATGACTATTAAATTCTTGTCAGAGAATGAAATTTTCTTCTACTACTAATGATAAATATTGTTGTTTATCTCATTTGTTAAAAAATGGAAAGCGAAAAAAGAAAATATGAATAAAATGAATGTTCCTGCTAAAAAATTATTAATTTAATTGCCGATTAATTTTATTCAAATTACTGAACTGGAAAAATCTTAAAATGTTTGGTTTCTTAAAGAAATTAAAACAAGCTAGAAATAAAATAAATCAACCGTAATGATTTGAGTATACATTAATATATTTTCAGCAGGAAATCAGTTTAAATTGCTTCATATTGGCAATTATTGCTACAAGGGCTTCTTCACTTATTTACATGTGGATCTTATTAAAAATATCATTAAGTTCTTAAAGCTTTAAGCGAAATGTCTGCAAAAATATAATTTATTGCATGTTTGAAATCATTAATTAGTAGAGTTTCAATTATTTTATATATATATATATATATATATATATATATATATATATATATATATATCATATTTACTCTTTAAAGTTTATGAATAATTTTGTATATTTGTGATTGAGTAACATAATAACAAATTACTTATGTAACCAGTAAAAATCTAAGTATATTTAAAAAATATAAAACTTAATGAATTTTATAAAGAAGTTAAAAGTGATTAATTAGCAAATTCATGATAACTATTACAATACTTAAGCTTCTTTAATGAAAAATCGTGCACGTGTATTTAGATTTAAAGTTCTTGTGCAGCTGTAAAATATTTACAGTATGTTATTTTAAGTATAACGTGACAAGTAATTAAGTTGACATAATAAATATACGATTACACTAAATTTTGAACTCTGCCTTAAAAAATTCATCAAAGGGCATTTGGAATCCATCATAATAATGTTTCTTCAAAATCCAGAAAAATGTTTAGTTGTTTAATAAATATTCAAAAATAATTAATTTATTTTAAAAAATATTTAATTTTTGAATGCCGTCTAAATGTAATATATTTTAAGAGATGTTTGACAGTCGTACATAATTATAAAAGCAATGTATATGTAATATAGATATATATGTATATCTTTTTCACAAAAATTAAATAAAATGAATGATAGATACGTATTATTTTGTGGCGTAACATACTTTTAACCACTCAAATTTAGGAAGTAAGCCAGTGTTTCAAGGAAAATTTTAGCCATTATATTCTCTTTGTTACATATGTGTTTATATTTAAAGATAAATTTAATAAAAATATTAAAATGAAATTTAATTATGAATACATACTATGTTCGCATATGTATATTTTGAAGACTGGTTGAAGTAAATTATTTTATTCACTTTTACTTTTTTGTCTCTATTTGCTTGAATACTGATCTATTAACATAAACTCATATTTTGAATTCCTTACTAAGCAAAAGAAAGCCACTTTCCAGGAAAGCCACTATCTATGCATAGATACAGCTTATCAATTCAATGGCCCTCAATTTAAAATGATCGACACGCTTATTGTCCTTATTGCAATAACTCAGAATGCAATGGGCACTTTAATGCCTAAAACCTGTTAAAATATTTAGAATCTATAAGGTCATTCTCTCAGAATACGTATCTGCCAATTCATTTTAGACAACTATTGATTCTCTTGTCACATTTTGTGAATTATTAATCAGTCAAATAATAAACCCTCATTTATGTTATTCTTAAGCGCATTTCAGATGAAGTGAATCTTAAAAGATGAGGTTTACTTAATATCAAAATCTTTGCATGTTATCAAAGATTTGGGCCTGAAAATTGAAGTTTATGTCTAATGCAATAATAGCAAGCATGGTTTCTTCCATCTCTAAATAATTTTTATAAAATAATTGTCTATCATGTTGGAGTCATATTTCTTTGTTTCAGAACTTTTGAAAGCCATGTTTTCAATTTTTATTTTTTCTTTTATTATGTTTCCTTTTTTCAAAAAAAAAAAGAATAAATAAAAATAAAAATAAAAAAAAATAAATAAATAAAAAAAAAATAAAAAAAAATAAAAAAAGTAAATCTTTAATGTCTATTAGATGAAATTTTTAAAAATATTTTTTCTTATATTTTAAAATATGTTTCACCTTCACAAAACAAAGTAACATAAAGTAGTATAATTATTTTTCATTTGATTATTTTTGAATCAAAGTGATTGAAAATAATCTTATTTGAACCCTAGTAAAACTTACAATTAAATAAATGTAAATTTTGAAATTTTAATGTATTAGGAAATTGAAAATTGGTTAATATTTAAATTCCTATTAAATGTATTTCTATTTATTTTAGTACACTTCACAAGGATCAATAGCACAATTTATATTTTTGTACAAAAAGTGAGAATAGTATTAAATAAACCCACACACACGTTAAGACTTGTATTAAAGTTTGTTAATATATATTTTTAATAAATATACTTTATATATTCATATTAAAACTGAATAACTTCTAAAACTACACAGACATGGGAAAACTATAAAGTTTAATAGTATTAAAATGTAAAACAAATAAAATTATTATAAATAATTTTTCTGAAATGTATTTATCAATATACATGAATTTTAGTATTCAATAAATTTTAATATTATTTTGAGAGCAAGCAACAAATCAAGATAAAGTAATAACAATTCACAAAATTAAAACTTTATGAACACATATAAATTTCAGCCGAAGACGATAATTCAGCAAATTAAATATTTGATTTTAAATAAGATTAAATTTATTATGGATATAAATTATATACGAAACGCTATCTTTTAAATCAAAATGCATGTACATTTCAATTTATTTGTTCAATACATTTAGTATGCAAAACAATGTTAAAGTAAATAAGTTATTCAAAAGTTTAGAAATATAACCGTTTTCCATCTTCCGAAAGCAAGCAGCGTTACTTTCTCTGCGAGACAATTTGTTGGAGATAAATATATAAAGCGAAATAATGGGAAGGCAAAGTTGTGTTTAAATTCATTTGTGAAACGTGACTAATGCCCAAAGTTCTGTATTTTGACAAGCATAAAATACAAACAGCTGGTTATAAGGCTCATATAATAGGAAAATCTTTTCTTCTTATCGCCAAACGACAGAGCTTGTCAAGAACATATGCAGCTTTGAATAATGAATCACTCCAGAATAGACTAAACAATACAATTGCAAATTAGGTAATTATTTTGAAACTAATAAAATATTATTTATTTTTCTTTTTATCCATTGAGACATAATTTTATTACATTCAGAAAAACGTTTATAAAGGTTGGATTAATGAATAATCAAAATTTTACATGAGATTTTAATCAAAAGTTACTTTGTTTGCAATAAAAGAAAAACTCACTTTGCTTGTCCGCTGAACTTTATTCTGTTGAAAGAGAAACGTCTGCATAAAAATAAATGATATTTGTATCATAATGCTTATCTCTATCTAGTTTAAAACATAAGCTTTGTTTCATTTCAAAATTTTAACTACACTACTTGTAATTAATTTAATTTGAACTAACTACCAGTGTAATTAATTAAAACTAGACTACTACAATTTATTATAAGAAATTATATTAATTATGAATGCTTATTATTATTCTAATTTATATTGTAATAATACAACACTTATATTTATTTAACTACACTTATTTAAATTTACTGTAAAGTAGCCTATGCCGCAATGCACATTATTTAAAGAATGGATGCAGAGGATTCACGACCCTTAAAATTGACATGCATGTGTAACAAATGGAGTTAAGTAAATACAAATGGCATCGGATTCCAGTTATCAGAGTTTTTCTATACTTCCCCCTTTCTATTTCTAATAACTGTACTAATTATTTTATTTTATATTTTTTTGAAAAATATAGCTTTTGTCACAGCAATAACCTGTTTATAGTTCTCTCAACATGCTGCTTATTTGAAACTTGTTTAAAAACAGTTCAGAATACAATATTTAGAGCTTGGAAACTAAAATGAATTTTATGCGTTCTATTCCTTTTTCGATTTGATTTCAGCTGAACAGTATGAGATTTCATTTCGGTGTGAAAACTATTATTTTAATCAAAGTTAAGAAGATTTAAAAAATGCTCAAAATATACTAAATACTGTATTTTTTTTAAACTACAAATTGCTCACGAAGGTAAGGTATTGCCACTGGAAGTCATGGCTGACTGAGAAATAAATGTTAGTTCATTGTACATAATTGTCAATAATATTTCATGGCAGCATTTATAAAGGGATGAATTTCCAATCCTGCTTTAATTTTAAATTCAGAATCAGTAAATAATTTTTATGTTTAGCTTTATTTATCTTGAAAATAAATTTTAGATGAATAACATTTCTACAATTTAAAATAATTGAATTATTGCAAATATTGTTCATTTGAGCTTCTTTCTTTTTATAAATATTTTCTAAGACACTATATTTTAAAAATAAATTTGCTTACAAACACATTTTGATGTCATTTTCAAATTCCTTAGCATAACGTTTCTTGCAATAAGAGTATTGATAATTTTTATTTATTAATAAAAAAATATTGATTTTGTTTGATGTAAACTGAAAATTTAGATATATTGCAAGAGATTCATAAAATGAAATAGAATGATAGAGAAAATTAGTTGGTAAAAAATGATTTTTTATCTATTTAATTTTCAAAAAGTTAAATATATAAGAAATGTTCACAAAAGGATACAAAAATGTTTAATTAATATTTGAAAAATTCTATTTTCATTTATTAAAAATTAATAGAATATCCGGTTAGTTTAAGATACTGTACAAGTTTAAATAATTTTATTTTAATATACTGTTCAGATTTTTGAAACACAAAAGTATCTGAACAAAGTTATGTCTTTATATCATAATGAAAATTGTGCATTAACGTACAATTTTTGAAAGAAAATAAATGTATAAAGTATATTTACTTGATGTTTCAAATATGAAAGAGTGTTATTTGTTTGCTACAGTTGTCAATAAATAATAATAAATGATTCAGAAATTTAATTATTGATGAAATAAATTCATATCCGTCTTTTTAAAAAAGATTGTGCAAAGGATAAAAATTAAGTTTTGTTTCAAAAGCGTATAAGCTCTGTAGTTGCAAAATAACTGTAAATTTATGTTTCTTATTCATGTTTGATGATACCCATGGATATAAACTCATCTCTAGTTGGGAGGAATACACTGGCGTTATTAAAAATTTTGTAACTAAAAAGGCATTATGTATAGTTTATAAAAGCAGAAAATATATGAGATATTCCTCAGAACAGCCTTTATAATACCTTTATAATTAAGGACTCAAATTAAAAAAAAGGAATTGTTACAACAGATTGATTTTATTACTTATAGTTTGGTTAAGATATTATGGTCTAAAATGTATCTACAAGCATCACAAAGCAATTAAGGTAGTATTTATCTGTAATTTTATTAAGAAATACAAATGTGAACATTCAACGTATATTTTGGGAACTAGAAGTTAAAAACAAACATTCTTTTAACATCAAACTATATTTTGCTGTGAAAATTTATCTATTTCAGAAAAATAAATATTTTATTTTACTTTTATTTTTAGGTATCGAAAATATCAGCAAAGCAATCAATTTGAATTCTCACTCCCCTCGCATTGAAACCTTAGATCCCAGTTATCCTTTACCCAAATGCAACACATGTTTGTCGAAGATGAAACAGTAAAAGAAGTGGATGTATGAAAATTGGATTGTCACCTACTGCAAGAAATGTTTGCAGTGAAAACAATTCCTTTAGAGTTGGACGGCTTTCTATTCTAAACAATCTTATTCTACCTCCATTTCCTTTCTAGCCTGATCCCTTAAATGAGTTATAGAGGGTCCAAGTTTTTGTATCCAATGGAGAAATAGACGAAAAAACTCTTTTTTTTTAGGTCAACATTTGCGCTCTGCAATGCTCGCTAAATCATTATTTCATTTCTCCTCCAGGGCAAATACATTCCCTTGAATTTCTCGCCAAGGGTTTTATTTCCTATATCATGCAATACGTCGGAAAGGAAATCATTGGATCTATATCCGCTATAAAACAATGTTAGTAATTTATATATGTGTGTATTAATTTTTGTTTTTTTTTCTCTTTTAAATGGAAATACCGAACTCACATGAATAAAAGGTGAAAAAATAAAAAAAATAAATAAAAAAATAATAAGCCCAGATTTTAAATAGTATGAGAGAAATTTTCCCATATTATTTAATATCTGTCATTCATCAAAATAAATTGTCTGTAAGCGATAATAGCAAATTCAATTGATAATAAAATTGTGAATAATTTCAATTTGCTTAGATTTTCTTTTTTAAGTGTTGCGAGTAAATTATAATTGATTTACAATAGATAGTAATTACCACGAAAATGTCACAAGTTATAATTTTCAATGAAAGCAATCAAATAAAAACAAATTACTAATCAAATACTTCAAGAGTTGGTAACAACTAAAAAGAAATTTCCCCCATGTTCACAAACTTTTTACGCCATAAGACACAAATAACGTCATACTAAAGCAAGGAAACTTTTGGACTCAGTAAACCATTCTGGTGACTTTTCTCAGCATTGTTGCCTTGTACTATGCCTGCATAGGTTCATTAAACCTATTTATTATAAAATAAGTAGATATTATTCATATAACTTCTTTCAATTAAACTGATATTATATCCTCAGATCTTAGATGAGTGAAGCGTAGTACAAAAATAAGTTAAGCATAATGAGCAACATAATAGCCGACAGCAAATTTTAAAACATCTTTTAACATCCATTTACGTATGATGGTCTTCCGATAATATTACTGATTAATTGAGAAACGTGTTTATGTCGCAAAGAAATGCTGGGAAATACAAATATCCCTGATAGATGTGATCAAAAACTAATTTTTTTTTTTAAAGAAGAGCCTAGTTTAATATTTGGTCACTAAGATCCTACATTCAAATGCAACCACTTTTTAAAAAATAATCAACGCATCAAGCATCTATTGAACTTATTTTGTCTTTGAAATATCAGCCTGACTCATTATTATACAGTTCTAAAATTGATGACAGGAATTTTTTAAAGTGGAAATAATTTTACAATTGTGTTTACTAAACTATAAATAGCAATAGTGATTATTTCGAATATTCATGGTTTTCATTATCATCTCATGTATTGCGTATTTTAATCTGTGTATTGTATATTACACATTGAGGAATTAAGTGTTTTTGAAACTAATGAATCACACATCTCAAAACCAAACTCCCATTCACATTAAAAAAAATATTTAACAACAATTTTTTTTATTTAATACAAAGATGACAATCTTAAATATTAATTGTAATTTAAAATACAATTTTTTGATGTTTTTTTACTTTTAAAACATTATGTAAGAATCCTCTAAGTTTATTATTTAATCTTTTATTTTCTAGCTGTTTCATAATATTTATTTTAACTAAAAAATTATGAATTTCGTCACTGTTTTCTTTTCTTTTTTCTCTTTTGATTGGTTTATCGAAGACTAGATAAACCACTCAAAAGAGGCGTGGTGGCAGCGTTTCTCGTTTCCAACGCACAGATCCAAGATTCAATCCTCTTGCTGGGGTAGGTTGATTCAGTCTTTCATTCCTTCAGTGGGTCGATGAAACTGTGCATCAAACATGCTTTAGAATTAAACACAGGAGGGGGTTTCATGTAAATCTGACCACTCTACAGGGGTATAAACTTCGCATCCCAGAAACTTCGGTCAAGAAAACAGATGTAGGCAAGTAGGCAATGGTCCTGCAAAGGGCTGTCGTACCACAGATTGTAGTTTAGTTTTGATTTATTTAGAATTTCTACAAAGGAAATCTAATTGCGTGAAGTTAAATAACGTTATGAATATTAATGAAGTAGACTCAAAGTCAAAATAATGTAGCATAACGTTTCAGATTAAGTTAAGATTCAGTTTTGTGTGTTATATTTAACTTAAAAAATGAACAATGTGTGCAGCCGAAATAATTTCCCCTTTAATTGTCAAAGGAGTCAATTTAGCTAAAACTAAAGGAAGGGACAGAAGTGCATTTTTTATAGCTGTTTTTTTCAGATATAAAAAAAGACTTTTTCGATGGATATTATATTGAATAGTATACTTCTAGTTCATACAACTATTGCCGCCCTGCTAAATTATAGTTGGTGCAAACCACAACATACGACAGCAAGGAAAGAAAGAAAAGTCGAAAAATAATTCCATCTCTCTAGTGAGGTCTGGCATCGGCCTTTCCGGAATTTGACGATTATTTCATTTCCCTTCGGCCACGAATAAAAAACGCATTTCCTCAAATTTCTACACCAAACTCTTTCCATTTCCTTTCACATAGGTCATTCCCTTGATGTTACTATAAATCTTCCAGAAGTTTTTTTTCGTCTAATTCGCTGTGGCTTTTACTCCTAATCACTTATTTTATGGTAGTCAACGTAAGAAATAAGAAAATAAAGAAATAGTCTTATAAGCCTAAAAGTTAAAGAAAGATGACCAGAGAGCTTGCAGCCAATTCATGGTTGTTATTCAATTAAAAATATGTGCTTAATATTTTATAATATATAACATTGTCATTTATGAATGCAAACTAATACGTTTTAACTGGCATCAGTATTGGAATCACTGTAAAAAATGTACAAAAAAGTTTCTAACAAGTTTTACTTGTTATGAATGATTTTGAATAATGTCTTATTTACATAGAGCCCCAACAACTCAGTAGCTTCACGTCACATTCCTTAGAATAGCAAAGTGAGGCATCACTTTTCGTGGTGAGTGAATGAATGGATAATCACATTCACCCTCACTAGGTTGCGGGAACTCCGTGGGTTGGGTGCATATCCACGTTCACCTGTGATGTCGAATATCTTTCCGCTAGTGGGACTTTTATATGGAGAGGAGGGTGCCAGCTCAGTGTGACGTCATCACTTGAGTTTGGTTCAAAAGGACGAAACACTTTGTGACAGTTGAGTCTTCAAATCTCTTAGCCTTAAGGTATAATTAAGGGCATGTCTTAACAGCAATGTATGCATATCTTATTTTCAAATTAAATGGAGCTATTAAATGGATCATATCTGATAAGCATTACATTTGAATGAGGGTTCAACTTAAGTTTTTCACTCAAATGTTTAATTTAAACGATAAAAACCTTTTCACTGGATGTATTATGAACACTGAGAGTGAATGATGAATATGAAACAAAATTTTAAATACAATTAACCACTCATAAAATATTTTTATTACTATTGATAATTTTTTTGCTTACTCCATGATAATAATTGATAATTTAAAGTAACATCAACATGATTATTAAAATAATTTATAGATTCCCAATGCATTATTATTACATGGTTACTGTAAAAACAAAATGTTTTATAACCTACACACTGATCAATGCCCTTGTGATTAGTGGTTTATGGGAGTCCTATTGAAGTTTTCTTAACTTTCATAAAAAAGATGTAAAATAATTGAGAAGCATCCAGAGCATTAAAAACAAGTCTAAACAAAATTCCCATTCATCTCTGTAAAAACAAGAGAAAGAAAATTTAGTTAAATCGAAGTAAGAAACAATTACCCTTTGTTTTGGCACCTGGGAATTTTTATTCCTTCGTAAATATGCGTTCTGATATTCTTGAGGATAATGTACGTTTCCTCTGAGTTTCTGCTTTAGTTAAACCAAACACAGTATATTTCCATAGTGTCTTAAATAAGTTATTTATGTAATAATATAAAGCTCAAATGAAAATTCTAGACGTTCAAAAATTATTAAGTGTCCTTCAAAATATTTTTCCCTTTTTTGGAATAATTAGAAGTAAAATAGTTATAAAAATATTTTCACTAATATAGCAATAACAAATTAATTATCAAAAACCATTATTGTATTAAGTACCTCATCAGTTGACCAAGTGCCAAGTTTTGAAGATCATATCTTCCAATAAAACTATTCAGGGCTTTATTATTCAGAAAAAAATTACAATTTGGAAAAATGAAGGATATATCTTAGTTTTCAAAAGCATTTAATATATGGATGTGACATTTGTTATTTGTAAAGGTATTTAATATATATAAATAATTTTTATCCAAAAACAGATTCACTCCAGAATGAAAATTACTGTCTCAAAAATAAAAAAAGGGAAAAAAAGACCATTTATTATTTTATTAGTAATGTTTTTACTGTAAATAATTTTTTAAAAAAAATATGGGAGAGTAAGAAAAGAGGATTTTTATTCGATTTTAACATATTTTTCTCTACATCTAATCATAAAGTAGAGATTAAAAGATGAGATGTATACATATTCTTTCGTTCTTTAAGTGAACAGAGTTATGGTTTAAATTAACTGCAAACACTATAGTTAAGATTTTGAAATTTTAAGCTAATTCTAAGCCTCAATTATGATATAAATTTGTTTCTATTTTGTGCAGCCACTCTCATTTTAGCCTTAAATAAAATTTCATTTGTCAAAAATAATTATAGAACTATTTTTGTTTCATAGATTAGTTAAACTTATGAAATAATTAAAAAAATTGCAAAATATTTGAAAGTACTAAAAATCAAGTATTAATAATTGGAGAATTTAATAGTCTATTGATCTCGTATTTTTCTTATTACTAAAACTTCGCAAGGTAGCTCATTTATAAAGTAAATAGCATTGTTTTCCATGAACTGCCTGGGAAGCAGTAAAAAGAAGAAATTGCTATTTCTCACTCCCATTTTCCTGTGAGCGTCCAGGGCGATTATTTCATTTCTTTTTCCTCCGTGTGGGTGTAAACGTCTCTCCTGAAATTTTCGCACCCAGACTATTCCCCATTTCTCTTTCTGAAACGTCATTTCATTTATGCCATAATATATCTCAAGACGGTTTCCTTTTTACTTCCCTTTTCTTCCTTGTAGGGAATCTGCTAATAAGATCTACCGAAGAAATGATAGCTCATTTTGTAGACTCCTCTTCAAAGAAATGGAGGGAAGATGCGCTCAAGAGATAGGAACAAAAAGAAGATGAGCAGGCTGTCTTCCAGAAGACGTGGTATTTTCCATGTAGCATCGCATGAATGATGCAATATATGTGATATATTACCTTTTCTCTTGATGATCCTTGCCTTGATGGATCTCAATCCATTAAGGAGCGCAGCTTTAACAAGTGTCCTTAAGAAGAATAGGGGATTCTCCAGGAATTACGTTAAGCGAGAAATAAAGGAAGATAATTTCGTTCATGTAAATTTCCCCTATTTGTCTGCCCTTTTCGTCATAAATAGAAGTGCTAAATGAAATAGAACTACAAAAGGAATGTAGCACAAATTATATTATCAGTTTAAATTAGGAAAATTGGGATAAAATACTTTTATACTATGAAGAGAGTGCTCAATTCATAAGGACATAAATTTCAGTTGAATGTTAAATAATTCCCATCTGTTTCAATAAAATTGAAGCGTTTAGAAACACATTTTTCTCATCTGATAAAATTTTAAAATTTGTGTTTAGAGCTATAAAAGTTACGGCTCATTAAAATACATCATATTGGTTGCTATTAATATTTAACAAAATATATGATAAATCTTAAAGAATTTTAATCCATTAAGGAAAGTTGCTTCAATAAGTGTGCTTTCTTGAAATCCTTACTTCAAGGGAAGAAGATAAGATAATAATAATAATATGTTCTGAAAAAGATAAGGTTATAAATTGCGTTATTTATGATTTTTTAAACTTAAAGTAATTTAAATTTTTGCTTATATAAATTATGTATGAAACAAATATATGCTCTATTCAAAACCAAATCATTTTGTGCTTCGATAAAAATTTTAAAGTAAACTGTATAAAATTTGAATTTGGATTCCAGTCATAAAAAGTAAATTTGAATACCGAACATTACTTTTTCATGCATACAAAAATTTAAATGAAAATTATGAAGAAATGTGATGGAAGAATAGAATGATATAAATTTTTAATTTCAACATGCATATTTATGTACTAAGTTACTAGTATATTTAATATTCCAAAATGTTAATTACTTTCCATAATACATAAATAATTAAAAAAATATTAAAAATTTTTCCTATTGTGTATATTTAATTTAAATATAATTTATGAAATTAAAATTGTTTTTTATTATTCTTGAAATACGTTATTTGATATTTAACTTGATAGGAAAGAAATTAAATAATGAAATATAACAGAAGCTGTATATACTATCTACCAAATAAGCATTTACACACCCTTAAAGGTAATGTTTGAGGTCTTGATCTACGTCATGCCATTTGCTTTTTAATATTGGGCACTGGCATTAGTCGCATGCAAGATGCCACGAAATTCAGATCTGCGAATTTCCGGATATCATGGAATTCCGGATATATATATATATATATATATATATATATATATGTGTGTGTGTGTGTGTGTGTGTTTTGATATCTTTTTATTAGTGTATTGTACTATTTTCACTATATTTAATTATTTTTAATTTTATTTGATCTATTTTTCCTTTAATTTTTTTGTTTTTTTCAATAATTTAATTTTTTTCTTCATTTAAAAAACTTTATTATTATTTTAAAAAATTATTTCATTATGTTTCAGGATTTTCTAGATACTTCATAGTTTCATTGATATTCAAATACATTATTTCATTAAAATATTTTTCAAAAAATTCATATTACTCACAACATAATTTAATTAATATATAATATTTTTAATCAAATTTATGTACACGAATGTATAAGCACGCTATATATACGCATATATTCGTAAGCTATTTGGACTACCTCGGAAAATTTACGAACATTAAGTATGATCTTCTAGGAAATTTAGAAATAAATACTGATATTTCCAATAAAATAAGAGAATATATTCATTTCACGAATGCAATACTTTATTTCAGTAATATGTCCTTTATTCACTTTTCTACGTCTTTCCATTAGTGGAAAGTTATCGTTTATTTTTATACTCGTCGTTAATACCCAGCCTAAATATTGCTTCATAAATAAGATCAGAGCTTAAGCCTTCACAATTCTGTTAGAAGAATACAGGAAATTAACAGAGAAAAAGTAATTTTGCAGAAAATGCTTTGAAAGATACGTATATATTTATAAAATAAAATAAAATTGTTATGGTTTCTAGTGGTTTCTAAAATCTCAACAAAAATTTCGTTAAGTAATTGCATCAAAACATTTGCATAATGAAATTATTCTGGATAATTTGCAGAATGCTTCAATGATTCTCAGCGGTAATTACTTTCGGAAAAGATAAATCTTCAAATTTATTGTTGGATCATATTGAATAAAAAAGTAATCTTGTTCGAAATATGTATTAATAGGGGAAAAGTTTATTATATTATATTAGGAATAAAATTAGTGATCAAATTAATAAATATTTGTTAAAGTATTTTTTTGTAATATTTTAGTTTTTATTTAATTTTTCTTATTTACAAATGCATCATATCTTCTCAAGTCAGATATATTAATGCTCTAATTTGATAAGTTATAAAGTAAATAACTGGAGAATTTATGCAGACCAATTTTCTTGTTAAAGAAAATATTATATTACTTACACATTTATAATATTTTGTGAAGCATATTTCCAATATTTATCACATTTTAAGCCAATAGTTGCTTATTGACTCTACAACTCAAAAACTTAATAATATTGAATAAATCTATCTAGAATAAATATGTTGATTCAAAGGTTTAAATAAGTTGAAGATTTTTATTACTCATAAATATATTATAATTAAACCATTCTTAAAGGCACCTTAACTGACAAAAAAACTTTTTAAAATCAAAGAACTTTGAAAAATATTGGTAATCAAAAATAAATTTCAAAGTAAGTATATAAATATTTCTAAAATACAGTTTTTAAGAGAAATACAAAATTTCATGGTAGACAGGAATAGATTTTCTCTGTCACCAGTCTTTGGTGCATGTTGATTTTCTCATTAAATTAAAAATACATTGAAGTAAAGTATAAATTGTTCATTAATGTTTTTTAACCCTTCTTTGCATAATGGTGGAAATTTCCATCATAACCTATAATGCCCAAAAATTATATAAAAGAACAAGTTCACTTTAAGTTGATCGTGTTTGGATACTTTTTTAATGTTCATTGCATAAAAAGAAACATAGCTGTCAAAAATAAACAAATGTCATTATCAGTGAAACGAGCTTAAAGTTGTCTCATTCCGCTGTTTCTTGTAGTTGCAATAAACGTATGATTTCGTTTATAATTTTGTTTTATTATATTAGAGTTTCTATTGCTAAAAAATTGAAAATAAATGAGTGGAAGAAAGGTTTGTAACACGTGTTTCTGTTATTTTCCTCTTTTATTTCTATTTAGTACTAAGCTAAAGAATTAACTTTGGATGATGATGGAAATTTTTAGCATATTGTATTTTGCTAAATTTATACTATAAATACATACTAAGATTTTTTTAACCATTTTTCCTTTAATTTTGAACATGAATTATATCAACTTGATTAATTTCACCAATAAAGAAAAAATCATGCACAGAAGGGTTAACGTTACTGGTTGCATATGATTTTGTATATTAGAAGTCTCTCTCTTATTATACTTACAAAATTCGAATCTTAAAAGTCATTAAAATTAGGGTTTTCAAACTACCAAGCAGTTTTCTCCATTTCTAATAGGATTGCTGTCGCTTAGATAGATCAATTTACACTCATTATTGTTGCGATAAAACCTTGATTTCCTACTAACATTTGATTATTTTTCCTTCTAGAGAAAAATTGGAGAATAACAAGTTTAAATATAATTTCGGTTTTCTTATTTAATTTACATGTAGACCAAAGAAAAGCAATTTCTAAGGGCTTGGCATATCACGAAGAATTAAACTTCCATAAGATTTTGGGACGTATGGCATTATTTTTCATAGGCTGATTTCTATAATTAACTGTCTATTGGTTAATTTAAGAAAAGGCTATCAAGTTAAACGGATTCTTAGTTTTAGTGACTCACAAGTATCCTTATTATTGGCAAAAATTCATTCCAAAATAAATCTAAAACTGTCTTCAAGACTAAGAATTTTAAAAGTGAACTGGTAGTTAAGAACAAGTTAACAATGATCTGGATGCCTGGACCCACAGGTGTGGGTGGTCATGTAACAGGTGGCGGACAAGTTTGCAGCATTAGGATTGTTTCTAATCTGATTAAAGCAGAACGTTTCTGTGGATTAAATTAAAAAAAAACTTAATGGAGCTAGTCCTAAATGGGCAAATAAAATGATGAATAAAGCTTTGTTTGAATCATATGGTCAGTGATATGCTAAAAACTTGGTATATTATTCATCTGTGGTATTTGATTCAATAATTTGTATATGGCTAAGACACAAGGTGCAAACAATGGTTAGATTTTTTACTGGGAACTATTGTTTAAAAAAATGATCTAGTTCAATAGAACTTTTCAAACAAAATACTGAATTTAGGAAATGCTATAAGAGGAAGGCGTTTTCTAATTTTTTTATTATAATAATTAAAAACAATTATATATAAATGTAATACCCTTACCCCTACTTGATTGACTATTTTTTGTACTCCCAATACTAAAAAATTGCCCCTTAGATCAATATCTGACTTTATAAAAAAGTGGGAGGCCCTAATAAATTAAGCAATGTTATTTTAGTTTAAGACATGGTTTTAGAAGAGGTGCCTAGATACCAACGTTATCTTGAAAAATATGACTAAAAATGATTTTTTAAAAATTAGATATATTAATAGATTAAAGACATTTAATATGGTATTTTAATATTGAGACTTTTATCATCAAACTATTTGTAAATTGTCTACAGCCATCCAGTTAAGTTTTTTAATTATTTTTCAACACACAAATACTGCATATTAAAGAATAAAAACAATTAATTTGTATGAAATTCAACTAAAACAATTTACATTTATGAATATGAGTAATACAACAATTCTCCTTTTTTTGTCATTTTTGTTTGTTAGGAGAAGTTTTAGAAATTTGAAGAAAAAATTCAACAGAGCATTGAGACCACTTTGAGTTAGAATGAAGTAGAAAATCCTATAGTATTTTATTTAACGAAAAAAGTATAGCAGTGTTAAAGAGTTAATTTATTTATGAATGAAATTGTAGAATTTGGTGTATGATTATTATCATTGTTATTATTTGCCAGTTTAACATCACTTATATTTCATTTTATATTTTTAGCCAGGAATTACTCCTTCTTAAATGTATCAGAGCAGGTTTCATATTATATAAAACTTATTCTGTTTTTAAAGAGTATATTTTACCATTAAATATTCCTTATTCATTTTACTTATTATTTTAAAATGCTAAGTGAACTACATGAAAAAAAAATATTTTTCACTATTTTGTAAATTCCGATTAAAACCTAATTGTTTATACATTATTTCACGGATTTTGAGAATTCAGTTAAAATAGTAGCTTCATTCGCAGAATAGAATATATCAAAATTTTCATTCTCTTTGAACATTTATTAAGGTGACAGAGTTTATATACAAATCCAAGTTAAAAACTGAAAATTTATCTTTTTTAATACAACAAAGAAATAACTTACAAAGCAGAAATTCCTTCATTTTACCTTTTGGACAGAATATTCATCGTCTTTGTAAGATATTTTTATCCTATTTCAAATAACATCCCTCATGGAAATTTGGTTTTGTGATATGAAAAGGAGAACTCACCATTGCATTTAATAGGAAATGTATTTCCCCTTCCGATTTTTTTTTATTTAACGGGAAGCAAAAGTGTAAGTAGAATGTTACTTCCGCATTGTACATATTTCCCAAATTAATTTTCCAGAGACATCTAAGAGATTTACATATTTCACTTTTTTCGAAAATTCTAAAATGAGTTATTTCGTTGCAAATTATTCATGAGGCCTTGTTTATAACTGTGAATAGATATAGTTTTCTTGTTTACTTCTAAAAGAAGAAATTGTACGGGAATTCTTTCGCATATATTTCTAAGATATTATGTGCTCAAGTTATTGTATAAATTTATTCTAATTTTGACCAAATAAATTTGAAGAGAAATACGATAAAAATATTAAAATAGTTTTCAGAAAAAAGGAAATAAATTTAGTTAGCTGTGTTGGCATTGAGATTTGCTTATTAGGTTGTCTGTATTTCAGTCGTTGATTTCGTCGAGTCGTTATTTAGATTCATTTCAAATGTTTGAAAAACAATGTATGTTTTTGGATATTAAGTAATTATTAATATTAAAAATACTTTATATCAGTTCTATTGTGATATTTCTTTTTCTTTTAAGCTATTTAAATTCTTATTTATAATGCTCCTTTTTTAAAAAAAGCAATATTAATTAAAATTAAAAACATTTCCATTATTTCACGCATGCAATAACTCAATTTCAAAATTTAATTTTGAGAAATCAGTAAATAAAATAAATTCAAGAAACAATTATATTTTTCTCATTAAATTCTTACTGATTAAAGAAAACATTTTTTACTTCAAATGACATTATTCATTGCTTAATCTATGTATTCATTTAATTTGTGATGAAACTTTAGTTTGGCAAAAAATATTAGTCATAAAATTTAATTTCTGGTAACCTTGGCTTTAGCTATTCTAGTTTTACTGTAGTCGTTTGTCACATTTTCTCACCGATCTTAGTGTTAAAAAATCATCAAAAAATCAAATACCTGTAAGTATATAATCTTTGAATATTATATATTCAAATAATGCACTAACACTATTTATTGGCATTCATATTTTCATTTGTTCCTAATTCATTATTGAAACTATAAGCATTTATGCTATTTTGATAATCATACGATAAACAACCAAATCGTTAAAACTATATTTTAAGCTGCCTCCTAGGCAAATATGGCAATTTTTGTTTGGCTATCGATTTTATTGGTGATTTTTGCCGGTACAGAACAATCAATTGCTCTATTGCAATTAGAATATGATTGAGCCCAGCTTAGCGATCAATCGCGATCACAACTTGGCGAGAATCAAAGGGGCATCTTAAAGTATAGTCTAACCACCAAATCACGTGAAAATAGCGAAAAGTAATCAAACGAAGAACAAAAAGCATTTTCATATCTTTATTTGCAGAAAATCATGAAATCTAAACATTTTTTAAAATTTTTACATAGAAAAAAAAAACCATTTATAATTTTTATTTTACCACTGTGATCGGATGATGCCATTGTGTGTGGGTTATTCAAAAAGAATATTACCTCATAAATATACTTTAGTTACATGCAAACTAAATAGTGTGGTTGTGTAACATATAAACCTCAATCGAGTAGTTCAACTTGTAATAATGAATTATATTTCGTGTAATTCAGTGTGTGTGTGGATTTGGCACTATAATTCTATGGTACTGATAAACTTTTTGGAGCCAGATCAGAATCAATAGTAAAAACACAACAACCAACTGTATACAAGTAGTTCTCTAATGGTGGAAAGAAGTAATACCTATTAAATTTATCACCATCAGTAGAAATAATCGTAAATGGTACTTACCCGTCGTATCATCTAAGCTGTTGACTGGTTTTATCTTTATACCAGGCACACCTAAAACCAATAAAAATTATTAGCAAAATTAAAATTTATATTTAAACAACAAAAATTAAGTAGAATACTTCTATATTTGTACATACTTAATTTATAAGATGTTATTCAGAAATAATTTTTTATTTTCTCTAAAGTTTACCTGAATTTAAGTTTTACAGAATGAACAGAATTAAAAATGAACATAATTTTAAATATTTAATAGCATAAAATATCGATTTCCAGTTTTATTTCAACTGTTAGTATTTTTATCGAATAAATAAATACATTAATTTAAATATTCCCCTGAGGTTTAAATAGCCTGTTCTTAAATTCTTTGTTCTACAAAACCAGTTTATTGCCTAACTGACTGCGAAATTCAGTTGCGATTTCGGAAATAAAGAATGAATATTTCGATTTGGGTTAAAGAGGCATTTTCCCAATTTGTGCTTAACTTTGTAGCTGATAAATCAAAATTAAAACTGTTCCCAAATAACAACTCATTAAGACAAATTTTATTACAATGGGAGCCAATTCCCTTAAATATAAAGTACCATGCTATTATTCGTGTGAAGTAATTACTTCACAAGCCAGAACGTGAGATCGAATAATTAGAAAATACCTTCAAAGTGGGAAACGGACAAAATATATTACTCATTCAAATATTCTTTTAATTGTAGATTGCTAAATTTATTAAAATCGTTACTTTCATTCTGAATAAAATAAACAAGAAATGGAATTAATTTAATCCCCAGAGAAAAATATGTCAAATTAAAAAGGAAAGTAAACCCTGAATACTTTCTCTCAAATTATTGATTTTCTTTTCATTTGATTAAGTCAACATTTTTTTTAAAAATATATTTTCTATTAAGTTTTATTTGGAAATATCTGTTTTCATAAAGGTAATATAAATAATTGTTAAGCCATAACAATCATTTTAACTTAAATAGATTTTGATGAAAATGTTGAATAACGCACACACAATTTAATAAAATATATATATATATATATATATATATATA
>JAPDSC010165022.1:37069-71708 GCA_026290005.1 Latrodectus geometricus
TATATATATATATATATATATATATATATATATATATATATATATATGATTTTCCTGTTGATTTTATTTTGAAATATATAGGAAGTAAGGAATGTCTTTAAGAATGAAGTAATGCGTAGTTTTTATAACTCCAGAAAGGCAACCCAAGTGTAGAAGTTCTTACAAGAATCCTAAAAACACCTACTTTTTCACTTTCATTATTCTTTAACTTTTATATTCTACATTAAAATTTATACTTTAACTTCTTAATATAACTCATAACTTTTCTTATTACTTTTGGCAACCATATACTTCTGTATATTTTTCAATGTATTGCTTTGCTTATTTTTCAATATAATTCTTTGATTATATTTATTTCAATTTTGATATAGTTGTATTTCATTTTTTACAGACACTCTTCCAGAGAACAGCACGAATATTTTTAGACTTGTCCTTCGTGCTTGTCAGAAAAGAGTGTTCTATTTGCAGAGTTGACCATCTTCCTTCTGATGGTCCCCATGGCTTTTCCCTATTTGTATTACATAGTTTTTTATTGATTTGTATTGAATTGTATAGTTCATTCTTACAAGTGTCTTTGATTTTTATTGCTCTTCAATCCAATCTTATTTTTTTATTTTTGGTTTTTTCATTAGCTGGTTTGATTTTCTATATTGTATTTAACGCATCCATTTAAAAATGAAGGACAAATCCTAAATTTCAAATAGGCCCGCTTAACATATATAGAATGAAAAATATAGAAATGATTATCTGGAGGAATAGGTTCTGCAAATTATTTACTAGGTGTCAATTTAAAGACAATTTCTACACATTTTTAGCCGAAATTAAAATCTAAATATATTTTTCAGTGGCAATCAAGTGTTTATTATACTTTCTTTTATATTTTAGAGTTACTACATGACCAGAAAATATACCAAAAATATTTGGCAAAAGCCCCTTTCTTTTTAAAGCAAGTGATTCTTATTTTAAGATAGTTATTTATTTAACAAGATAGTTCATTTTTTCTTTGTGTTGCCTGTCCTTTCTTCCAAGGCCAATCTCCACCTATTTATTTAGTAGAGTATTTAACATATTTTATTGTAATCTTATTAAAGTAACTTAAATAATTTTTGGTAATATAACTTAATTTTCTACAAGAATTTTATAATAAAAAGTTATGTTTTTCATCGAAAAGATGAGTATGAAATTTACAATTACATCCTTTTTTCAATTCCTTTTTCTTCAATAATTTAAAAATTAATGTGAAGAATGTGTAAAAAGAAAATTACTTTTAACGTATGATGTAATTTGTCGACATGTTTTTTACTCCCTTAAATATAAATGAAATAACTGCAAGAGATATATAAAACTTGATCTTGAATTCTAATAAATAGTTAAATGCATGTAATAGTTGACAAATTTTGTTATAATATAAATTAAAAAATATTGAAATGTAAGGTTTTAGATAACAAAAAGGAAATACACTTTATTATTCAAAATAATCTCCAAAATTCCAGTTTTTTGATAGTGATGCGTATTATAAAATTTTTAATTGAGTTTTTCAATTACTCTTATATAATCCGAAATATAAGCATTTAATCAAAGAGAACGTGATATTTGAATGAGTGGTGGAATTTCATATTCTTTTAATTATATATAATTATTATTAGAAAATATTCACTGATAAATGCGTATACAATAAATTTCTATTTGGTGAAATTTCCTCTTTTGTGAAATTTTAAGTTAAAAATTCTTCCGTGCAAAAGATTTTTAAACAAAAAAATATTATTTCATCACTTTTATTCATTAAATTATAACCATATATTTTGTAAAAGTTATAGATCTCATCCCCTTTTTACTTTATAAGCTAATTATAAAATAAATATAAATTATAAAAAAATAAATTATAATTAAAAATTATATAAATTATAAAATATTTAATTTTGCTTTGTCATCCAAAATAAAATTAATTATAATCGTAATTCGAATCAAATAAATATAAACATTTCATTATTTTACAGAATATTTTTAAACTATCATCATTGAATATATTTACTAATTACTATTTTATTCCGTAAGCATAGCATAATATAAAATCTTACTGACAATTTCCCTAAGTACAATTAATTTTATTAACAAATTTTTTTATTAACATATTTTTATTATTAACATATTTTTTTACTAACATACTTTTAATTTTTAAATATTATAATTTCATATTTACAGCAAAATCAGCTTCTATTCCTAGATATTATAAAAAGTTTAATTGTTTCACAAGAATAATTATATCAACTTGAATCATTTTTGTAGATATTTGTGAAGAATTTCAAAGGAAACTTATTTTTTTTTAAGAAAATGTTTAATATCCTATCGAACTTCAAAGATGAAGTTCACCAATTTAAATAAGAAACGTTAAATTTGAGGCGACCAGATAATGGCCGCAAACTGAACAATATTTGTTTGCTATTATATTATTATATCAAAAGGCTTACTATATACGTAGATATTATGGGAAAGTGAGTACAAGAAAATTTTAATTTTATACACAATTAACCTTTATTCCTGAATTTATTGCTTAAAAAAGGCTTAAACATTCAGTATTAAAATACAGTTTAGGAAACATGTTTATGCACATAGCATGGATATTTTTTGAACAACCAAGTTGCAGAATGCTGTTCATATATAAATCAAAGTAATACCTGACTATTAAATTTTACAAAATATTTATGTACGCATTATTATATAATCTTTATCGCAAATTAGCAAATTAACATGCAATTTTGGTTTATTTATAAAAAATGTATAAATTTGAATTTTTAAATGAATCGCCTACATTTATTTACCGTTTATATATTGCCTTACTTCTTCGTCAGCCTTTTCATTATCGAAAGCAAATATCGAAAGCAAATGCGCAATATTGAAATGCTGATTTTGCAACACTGAAAAGTGTTGCAAAAACACCGTATACTTACGCAAGGATACAATCGTAATACTTAAGCTAAGGAATATAAAAAAACAATGTATTCTGAAATATACATTTCCCGTCATTGGGCAGGAAGCGAAGTCTTTCATTCCCGGAGTTTATTCCTACCCTCAGCCCATTGCAAGCTTCGTTACTAGCGTCTATTTGTTCTCACCCATCTAAGAGTACTGCAACATGGAGGATATTGAGCGTAAAAGATTGGAGTTCGCTCTTATAGATGTAAATGTAAATACGTCGGAAGAATACTTAAGTTTAAAGATGTGGCGCATTCAGATGCTCTGGTGAGACAAGAAGTTCCTCTATTTTGCATAAAACTCCAGTAGGAGGATCCCTCATACATAAAGCGGAAGAGGGAGACCAAGTTGCGCAGTGTTTGCAAAAGCAGAGAACAAAGTGTTTTCCTTCTGCTAAATCTTGAAACAGGGAAGATAAATACTCCTTTATATCACTTTTAAGCAAGGATCGGTGGCATACTAAATGAGAGGATTGGAGGGGAGGAACCTCTATGAAATTAAACTTTCCAGCTTCGTCTGAGAAAGAAAATGAAATATAATACTTCTTGTCTCAAATGCAATCTCATTTTTAAAGTTGAAACACTCTGAATTTGTTTCTAGTTAAATTTTTGGAATAGCTATTTGTTTAAAGAGAATGTGATGCTTTTGCTTTACAAATAATTTTATTGACGTCATGAGATGATTATTATATGTTCAAAATAAGATGATATTAGAGATACTTTGATCTCATTTATACACGAGAATGTTACATATGTAAATAATTAAGGTATGTATTAGACTTTTAACGAAATCCATTCATCATATTCATAACAGCAAACATCTTTTCAGCAATGAATGTATTGAATCGCTTATCAGCATAAATAAAATTTTTATTTTCTTTATAAATAAAATTTATTTTTGTCATAGTGGAATTAAAAATAGCTGCCCCGATTGAAAAGAAACATATAAGGTCTGTCTCGAGCAACCTTAAGGCTATTTGACTTTGATGTTTTGATGACAACCTTGTTACTAGCTTAAACTGTAATTAAAGCTAATTTGAACTCGCTGAAAAGTTTCATTTGCCAAGGTGTAATCAATAAAAACATTGTAATAACGTTACATAACTCTTTTTTCCTTCAGGAGAGATGGCGTTTACTCTTCACTCCAATTAAAATTGTCATTTAAAAGTAACTGCAAAGGGTTATGGGCTGATAAAAATCTAAGAATCACAAATTTTTCTCTTTGCTTTCACGTTCTCAAAATATAAATGTGTTAAAAATAATGGCATTTGCTATTTGCTAAAGCATTTTTGAAAAACACAGTTTTTATCCTCTCGACCGAATGTGTTCACACATTTCCGAATATTAACATGATTCAAAATGCTTCTAAAATAGGATGAAAGGAATCCCAATATCAATATTTAGTAACTCCATAACAATTGTAATTGTGTAATAATTGATTTCAGTGAGCAAAATGACACTTTTTATAAATTGGACAAAATAAAATGTTAATTAAAAAAAAAATTCTTTTTTGGAAAAAAAGACGAAGGAATCACAGCAATTTTATATTTGATCGCTTGTTAGATTAATCCTAACAGTTAAGCGATGATTTTTATTTAAAAACGAAGTATAGTACTCTTTTTTTTTTATTAAAGCAAGCACAACTTTAAAAAACAGTAGGTATTGTGGAATAAACAATTTTACTGTGTGTTCTTATAAACGCTAATTACGCCTAAATTAAAATGTAGCAAAACTTTTAAGTAGAACATTGTATATATTTAAAAAACTAATAGACCTACATGGTAATATCAATTTCATTTCCTTACTTACAGCTAATTTTAATTTAATCCTCGACAAAATTTCAGTAGATAAATATTATATTAATTTTATTTGACTGAATGATTCTTTTCACGATTTAATAGAGTACAATGTAAATGTCTGAAGCAACAACGTAATGAACAATGTTAACACAAAAATTTCCAGGGGAATACAGAAGAACAGAATTTTTAGTTTTCAAAAACTGTATTTATCAATCAAGCTTATTTTTGTAAGAAGGAATAAAAAATAATCAATCAAAACATAATTTTTCCAATAATTTAATCTTACTTTTTACAAAAATAAAATTCCTGTGATAAACATATATTAAATGTAATAGTAAGAAATATAATATAAATTTCTAATATATCTGATTCATTTTATACGTAAGTAATAAAATGCATTTTTATTATTTGGTGGGCGTGCATTTTGTTAAATGCCTCACTAAACTAAACCAATTTATTTTCTCTCTTTTTTTTGTAAAGGTTATTGAAATATGAAAGATTTTAATGTGAAATTTATCAAACTGGAAAATTGGTGCACATCACAATTATTATTTTGATATTTATCACTTTTCACTAAAAAATAGAAAACATTTCAAAATCAGGGAAATAAATAATGGCCTATTTATTCAATAAGTTCTGTAATTAAATTAACACTCATAATTTTCAACGAGATTTTAACGTTTTATGTATATAACTGTATAACTCTTCCATGGACGTTTCATTAAGTATAAAAACAACTATTTTTTGTATCATTAAATTAAAATTATCACCACAAAACATTGTTAAACAGATAAAAAGGAATTACAACCATTACAATAAAAATGGTACCAGCTCTTTCATTTAAGTACCGAATGAATATTATTTATAGCTGCTTATTTTCAAATGTTCAAACAGATTCATGAATGAAATCCTTGAAATAGCACACCTGAATCCACGCTGGAGCTCTGTAGAGATATTTCTTGCCACTTGGAAATGCAAGCACCTTTAAATCCTTTTCTTAATGGTGATGGTCTGCAGGAGAGGGCATTTCCAGGAAATGCGTATACATCAGGACTCCACTTCCTCCCTGTACACGCCATCTCAAATGCTCTCCATTCAACTTCCTATTGATCCCTTGTTTAAAGTCTCGGGACCTTACGGCAGAATTTCTCGGAGAAATGCACGCAGTTCTTGACGAAAAGCAGGAAATGGCACACTGAGACTTCATAAAACTCGCGGCCTTCGCATACCCGGAACCCAAGTAGCAGGAAGTGTAGCAGGAAAAAGGTCTTACAGGGAGTTTTACTAAATGCACAGCTGTCGAGAGCGACGGTTTATGGAAACAGAAAAAAGCATTTATTTCAAAATTAAGCTAGACATTGTTTTTCCTTGGAAGTATTTGCTTTACTCAAGGTATGAAGTATGTTACAGAATAATAAACTTTATAAAGAAAAATAACTTGCTTTTTTCTATTACGTTTCTAAGCAATAAAGATATTTTGAAGGAATGGTATCAATTTTGCAGACAAGTTCACATAGTTATCGTTTAATATTTATTAACTTAAATTCTAATTGATGCATGAATTGCTTATTTGATAGAAAAAATATAAATTTACATCTATTTAAATCATGTATAGTGTCAACTATATATGCTATGTATATTTTTTATATTCTTATTATCAGATTCCATGTATTTAATTTCATCTAGATTTTTTTGACTATGATTTTGCTTGAAAACAATTCAGAGTTTTCCTTAAATTTTTCCCTTGAATGTAAATAATTTTGAAATAATGTTTTCAAACTTAAAAGTAAAAATGGCTCATTGGATTGCATGTTATATTTCATTCTTATCACACATAGTATATACATATTTAAGTAAAAAATAAAATCTTAAAATGTAAAAATATAATTTGTTTTATTAAATTTTTATCTTATATTAATTTTAATCTGCTTATAAAATATTGCTTTCCAAAAAACCTATTGGTATTAAAATGATAAATATCATATTTATTTAAAATATTCAAACTGTCAAAGTTAGTGGATTTTGTAACAAATTGTGAAATAAAAACCATCAAAATAAACTTACATTTTCAAACTACAATAACTTAGGAAGTATTTGCATACAAATGTTTCAAACTCAAATAATCCGCAAAAATAAACGTTCAATATTTATGAGTCTTTATAATTAATGAATCTCAAAATTAAAACGTCTAATTACTTCCCTTGATTTTTTCCATTGAGCATTTTTAATACGACATTAAGTAATTTGTAAAATGTCAAAGTGGAAAGAACCGCATTGGCACCAAACTTTATTTTTATATTAAACGATTTGAAATGATTTCAGAAATGTAGCTTAGAAAGCAAAATATATTTCAGAAAATAAGTTTTTCCGTAACCAGTTTGTTTCAATTATATGTAATTTATTAATCTCATGAAATATAATTTATTCCATTATACGTCATTCGTATAATGATTATGCAGACATTATTAGTATTATATTTACCATTATATGTGAATTAAAATGAAAGGTAAACATTTTAATAATATCCTATTTTTAACAAATTTATGAGCGAAATAAATATCTACAAATATGTTTACATACATAAGATCACGTTGGCTCAGTTTTTTAGGGGGTTCGTTCTCATTATCTATAGGTAGTGAGTTCGAATCTCGACTCGACAGAAGATCCAGGATATTTGCTAATGGCGGCTGAACCATATTAAATATGTATTGTTGGCACTGTCATCCATGTAAAATGATACCTTTGGAGTGGTAGGCGCAGTCTGGGTTCTTCTATTTGGTTTCTGCTTCTAAATTACAAACAGCCATCCAATTTCGGAGCAAAGATGGCTCACCTACTAAGTACCCAACTATATAAGTAGTCATAATTATTGTTCTGAAAGGTAGAAATTCTATAGCATCCGGGAATTATAATATGTAGAATGTGTACATTATAGCGTATGTATGTATGTGGATATAAGAAATTAAATTAATAAAATTTAAGTGTCAATACCAACCATCATTTATTTTTTTGTAAAATATGACCTTAAAAATGTATGTTTAAATACCTATGTTTAAAAATAAAAATTTTAGGAAATATCTCTAGCTGTTATTTGCAGAAAAACATATTTATTTGATATTAAAGAAGTATAAACAAATTTGTTTCTTTTAGGATTTTTAACAAAACTATTAAGTAATGAGTTTAAAATGAGAGAATCCTCAGTTATTCCCAATAGAAAAGAAATCCAACTCCTTGAAATTAAACACTTCATTGAAGGAAAAGCATCCTTTATTTTGCCAAGAGATGTTGGTGGTTGAGTTCAAGACGAAATGAAAAGAGGTTGCACCAGACGTTAAATAAAGGGATTCGATTCCCACAGAACGAACGCGATTCGTCAGAGGGCGTGACACAAAACGCTTTCACTTTGTTTTCTGTGTTCGCAAGATTTCTCTCGTTATCACCAGAACTATCTCCTTCCCGACGGGTACCACTCGAAAGCCCCGGAGTTTTGTAAAAGATCCCTTGGGGCCAGTTTTAAGTGCCAATTAGTGCACGCATGAAATAGCTCAGAGTTAACGTGAGTCTATGTTAATTCTCCGTAGCGGCACGAAAGCCAGAGCGAGAAGGATTTTCCGGTTACTAACGAGCTCTCGCAAGCTATTTGAAGCACGAAACCTGTTAAATAGCTCCTTCAACGCCAAGTTTTCCGGATCAATTATATAATACCAGCTCATGTATCGGTCGCTTATAATTAGATAGGAAAATTCAGGGCAGAAAGCAAGGCCTACCAACTAAATGCAAAACTTGAGCAAATCATTTATCTTGTAAGTGTAACGTAATGAGCTGGAGATATACCAAAGTCGTCGATCAAGTTGCTTGTGAAGTAAGTAAAATAAACCCTCATCGACAAGGATTGAAGTTTTTATTTAATTTGTTCTCTTCTATAGAACAGCCATGACAATGATCCTGGTTAGTTTTTTAGTATCAATCCATTACACGCGCAATGGTAAAATTTTTCAGATTTCTTTTAGGAGAAATAACTACCTTTTTTATTTAAAGTTTTTCATTCAAAAAAAAAATAAATAAAAATAAAAATAATGTCAGAACACATTTCCACAGAACAGATGTATTTTTATTAGTTCTGTTGCTAATTGAATAATTAATCCATACTTAAATTTTGTAGGAATTTTTTACCACGTGCAATACGTTTTTTTCAGACAAAGCCATTCGCAGAATGCGAGATTATGGAGCAAGAAACTTGCAAAATGAATAGATACTAAGTAAAACACATATAGAATATAAATACATAAGAAATAATAATGTATTAATTATTTTAACAATATTTTACTACATAATGATATCAATATTTTTGGGGAAAATTATTAGGTACTAATTCCTAGTTTAATTTAGTCTGTATCTATATTTGTAATTTTAATCTGATTTTTAACAAAATGATATATTGTTACATAATTAAGAATGACCAAGTAAGAAAAACTATAGGTATCAAAGTTGGACTCTCTTGTTCAACGTTGGATGGCTTATTTTTTCAATGACCAACAAATTAAACTGTCAGGTTTAAAAATACGAATTTTTGCGTAACTTTGCTTGATTGAAAATTTTGCTACTTGCATAAAAAATAACTTGTAACTCATTTAAGCACAAACGCACATCTCAGTGAAACAACTACCCATAAGTGGACTGAAGCCTACAGTGACTATATCTGTTTTCCTGACCGAGGGTCCTTGCGGGTGAGTCAAGTATTCCTTATATTTTGTCAGACTAATGCGACACCTCCAGTGTTTAGTTAAAGAATGGTTGACTCTCAGTATGTCGACTCACTGAAAACTTGAAAGGCTGAGTTGATCTTTCCCATCCCATGGATCGAACTTCAGACCATTACCTTTGAGTGAGAAGCTATACATATGTATATATATATATATATATATATATATATTTATATATAAAAGGTAAGGTAGGTAATGTAGTTATATATAATAACTTCACAATATGTTAAAATCTTTTGAATAATATATCTGACAGAAACATTATAAAATATATGAAATTTCAGTAAATTTAATGTATTTTAATAAATTATCCAATGGCGTAAATTAAATATTCAAATGTTGTTTATCTTTTCATATCGAAAAATTTACTAGATTAGTTTCGCAAACTCCATGTCCAATTTTTTTAAAATCTAAACTAAACCTTTAAACCTTAAATTCAATCAATAGTAAAAATCAACTTTATTGCTTAGCTCCGAGTTTAACGAACCATGGCTCTCTATTCTTTTTTAGTTTTGGAAAACATATAAAAATCTACGGCATTGTAAACAGATTCAATAATGCAGAAAGGTACTTAGTTAACAGTTTTTATAACTTTTTATTTTTTTTATAAATATTGATCTCTTACTACACGATGCGATTTTGAATACTTGGACATTTTAAAACTTTTCAAAAAATGTTCATTAGCAATGGGAATCCTCCCCTAATTATTGAAATATACAGTCTGATCCATGATTTTTTTATTAGTTCTTTTAAAATTCATTTTCATTTGCTTTAGTTGTTTGGGTTATTTTGAACAGAATCTCACAATCTAATTATAATAACACTTGGCGTTGATTTTAAAATGTTTTTAGTAGTTTTTTTGTACCGAGGAAAAAAGATTTTATTAAAATATCACCGAATAATATCTTTGTTATTAAGCAGAATAAAAATATTTTTTTACATGAAAAAACTTTTATGAGGACCACTATATTTTCTGTTGTTCCACAATTTTTCCTTTATATGCAACACAAAACTTACAATTTTCTTGTTAACATATTTAAAGACGATAATTTTTTCAAAGTAGTAACCACACCATAAATGATTTCCTTTACTTTATAATTTTATGAATTTATATGAAATTTAATTAACCGTTTTAGGATTTTTTTTGAAAACACATAGTGCTTGTGAAAAATAGTAATAATATGCATTCCTATATTACTAGGAATTTTTTAAAGCAAACTCTCTGTTACATAAAGAATATTGTATAGAGAAGGCTGACGTAAAATGAAACAAGTTAGCCGGAGGAAATAAGGTATTTTATCACTAACATGGGGCCTGATATTTTCAAGAAAAGGAAGAAATAGCTGATCTCACTGAATCGAAAATAGTGCTAGTCCTTCCTTTAGATCAAGATGAATTGGCTCTTTTATTGCATTTCTTGGGGTGTCTGCAATTTAACAGGTCAACAATAGATGTGACTTATATCTGAAAGAGAGATTTTTGAACGGACATTTAATAGAAGAGAAGCTCAATGAATGCCGCACACGTGTCTAAATAAAAGAAGAATAAAAAGTGCTATTTCTAATACAGTGAAGCTTACCTACAAAATTAATATATCTCTCTTAAGTAAACGTACTTTAATTCTCATGCATTATGATGTGCTTTATAACCGTAAATACTATCTTATAATTTGACACATTAAGAGAATATTTCTCATTAAATAATATATATTATTTCTTATGCATTTTGATGTGTTTTATAAATGTAAATACTAATTATAAATTGACGGATTAAGAGAATATTCCTCATATAACTAAATCAAATATCATGAATGAATATAAAATAAACGTACATTATTAATAATGTATTTTGATGAGTCTATTAAATGTAAATATATTATAAATTGACAGACTAAGAAAATATTTCTTATTAAATAAAATCGAACATCATGAATGAATATAAAAAAATTAACGTACATTATTTCTTATTTATTTTGATGTGTCTTACAAATGTAAACACTGTCCTATAAATTTACGGATTAAGAGAAGATTCCTCATTAAATACAATTAAACATGATGAATGAATAAAATTTAACAGTATTTTAATTTTTTATGTAATTTGAAAAATTTTATAAAAGTAAATAATATCCAAATAATGGACAGATTAAAATAAGATTCCCATTAAATATACTTATACATCATGAAGAAATAAAAAAAAATATGAAACATGAACAAATAAAACGAAAAATATGTATCTTCAGTGTGAAAGCATACATCGTTACAGAATTCAACAATAAATTCCTGAAAATTAACATAAATATTACCGTACAGTTAACTCTATATATCTAGATAGAATATAATTTCGTTATTAATTAAATAATATTTTTAATTCATTTTTTTACTTAAATGAAGATATTTGTTGAAATTAAAAATGCTTTATCCAAGTAGAAAAAACTGTTTTAATAATTATTTATTTTTTTATAAAAAGTGTAAAAAAAATTTTTTTAGACATTGAAGCTCTAAAGTTCTCATAAATAAATTTTTAATTTATATATATATTCACTGGTTTTTAATAAAAGTTTTCAGTTATAAGAGGTGCTCATTATATATTTATATCAAAATTTGTAATGAGAATAAGCTGTTACATTCTTATTTTGCATTTGAAATCAGGGGATCTATTAAAATAAAGATTTTTTTCTTTAGTACCTTTTTTCCAAATGTTCTCAAGTTAAAGTTTATTTACAGTTAAAACACTTTATATGTATCAATAATTCTATATTCACAAACTTGATAATTTTTAAACGAATGTAATCAAAGCATCAGGAATAAAATTTCGTGAAAAATATATAGAAGAAAGTATTTACGTGTAAAAAAAAGTAATTATGTTTGGTTCAAAATTTACATTTTATTTTATTTATTTATTTATTTATTGTTGA
Organism: Latrodectus geometricus; assembly: GCA_026290005.1. Taxonomy (NCBI): domain Eukaryota; kingdom Metazoa; phylum Arthropoda; class Arachnida; order Araneae; family Theridiidae; genus Latrodectus; species Latrodectus geometricus. Next base: position 49,518 of record JAPDSC010165022.1, read on the forward strand.
GAGGGATTATTTTAACTTCACGAATGTTTCTAATCAAAGAATAAAGACATTGTTCAAAGCTATAAAGTCAATATTTTTCACAAAAATGTTGAATTGTATTTGATATTATGGTACAAGTAAATTTTTGATACTTTACATATACTATTTTTTAATTCTGTAAATACCATAAACTGGTATACGAGTCATTTTTTGTCTTTCTTACTTTAATAACAGATACAAATTGGATGTACAATTTGATAAACATCTCAATCTTTTAATGCATGTTTTTTATCAGGTACAAGAAAAATTTAAGTACGTACAAAAAAAATTAAATAGAATTAAAATGGCAAGGGAGCCACTAAACAGTTAAGTATATTGGTGAAATTTTTTTCTCGATAATTTTATTTCGGTTCAGTGTCGAAATGGGTAACCATTGGTTAACATTGTATTTTCAACCGTGGTAAATTACAAAGCTCTTATCCTATGAAAACTGTTAATTAACTTAATTACATTAATTTATCAAATTATGTAGTTAAATTAAATCAGTTAATTTTTATGATAAACATTGTCAAAAAACACGTAATTTTATCTTAGTTCAGCTTTTGTGTAGAGGCAGCTGCCATTTTATTATTCACATTAAGTGTCAAAAAAATCAAGGAGTATTGGAAAATTTTACATTTTAGTTTTTACTTCGTAATATGTCATAAGCCCAATGTTTCAAAACAAAATTTTTGTTTTTCAGAATTTTTTTTTTTTATGGAAGGAAAAATAATTTGCAAATGTGTAGCAATTTATTTCACCAAATCTTTCCGTGGCTGATAAAACTTTTATACATACATGAAACTGAAGATAATCTGGCCATATATTTGCTATCATTTTATATTGTATAATTATGGACACAATTATTAATTAATGCATGAAGAAATTTATACTTTAGTAAATGATTTAATATATTACTTTAATGATTGCAGGTTAACAATTTATTTGCTTACGATGCGTTGCCAGCTGACTAGTTCTGCTGACAAAAAAACTCAAAACATAGTCAATAATCAAATATCTTTGAACTTAGAACAAATGACTAGACTATCACTCGAACTGATACAATCATTTACACATTTTTTACCAAGGTGGAGAAACACATCGAACTTATAACATGTATCGATCCTCTTAGCGTGGCGGTTACAGATGGGTTAGATATACAAGTTTCTTTTGTCAATAATTTCAATCTTCTTGACCTGTAGAAACATTTGTTTGAGTTATTAAATTTGATTACTCATTACGAAACAGTAAAAAACTGCCAAAAATATATTCTTTTATTTCTCACGTTCTCAAAGTTAATTACAGTTCGGAACATTTTTAGTCAGTCTTACTTGTGATTGTTTGTGGAGCTCCAATAAAATCAACATTAATGGAACAGCATCATTATTCGTAAGGAAGCTATTTCAATTGGATGTTTCCATTAATACGAGTTTATGATATCCCATTACTTCATTTTCCTCATCTAAGCAAATTTATAATTTGAGATTGCATTAGCGCCATTTTGTGCTCAAGACTCTGACACAATGACATGGCAATAATTTCTAAAGTGCAACGAAAATAAAGAACTGTCTTTGGCCTTATCAAGTTACTGCGGCGGAAAGAGATATTCATTAAAACTTTAAATCATTCTACCCCTCAATTTGTCGAAAGCGAAGGTAGGGATGGAAGTTAAAAAACTAACTGCAGCAAAGACCCAGAAAACACCGCTTACGGTAATTAATTTATTCGCAGAGTTGAGCTGTTCCGCTCCTTCTTCAACAGATGGCCTTATTTTCCACTCAGCGAATTCAAGAATTGGATCCCATTTTCATTAAAAGGAAAAGCATCTTTTGATGCCGATTCTGACTTGAAATATTCTTTTATTCGAAAAAGTAGGGACATCCTGAAGAGAGGGAAGAAGGAACGGCACTTCTAACTCGCAGCTAATGGAGATCCATTGTCGATGTTCACTTAGTCTATTTTGCGTCAAAGAAGTTTAACTCCCTGTCTTAATTGGAAGTCAGACCATTATGTGGCAACTATTGCCATTTGGGAGAAAATGGTCGAATTTTTTTTCCGATTGGTAAGGCATGCAATGAAATAAAACCACAAAATACAGATTTTCTTTTTAATTAAAAAAATTACAGCTAACTCTAAGGCAAATGTAAGAACAAAGTTACAAATCAATAATGTAAATTTTAATATATGAAGTTAATAGAACCAGGTGATTAAACAAAAAGTATACTTTGAAGTTATTCGTGAGCAACCTAAAGGAATATTTCGAAATAAAAATGCCACATGTAGTTTGAATTTTTCGCATATTCTGTATTTTATAGAAATCAATTCAAAATTGTGAGATAATTATTTCTATATTAGAAGTTACGAGTATAAATATTTTTATATACAAACATAAATAATATTTTATAGTTATATAGGTGTTCTGAATTATTGCAAAACAAATAAACGAGCATATGAAGTTGCAAGGTTATAAAATAACAGACACAATTTTTAATTCATTCGTGAAATTTTATTATTGAATATTCTCAATTTTTAATAGGAAACAAAAGAAAACAATATGTAAGAATGGTATATTTATTAACAATTGACTTAATGAATATGTGTGTGAAAATATAATTATAAAATTTGATATAGTTTATTTTCGTTTAACATAAGTCTTGAGCGATATACAAAAAGATAAATAAAAAATCATGCACTTAGTTTCTCATGTTGTTATTCACATCCTTTGTCAAAAATCACGTGCTTAGTTATTCTTATAGATAATGTTGCAAATCTCATGGATTTCTGCTTTTTTATAAGCTAAGCATTTAAAGCATTTAATTTTAAATATTGTATTTAAATAAGAAAATAAACTGGAATCAAGACATCTTAATATCAGTTTATATGTATATCTATGTTAATATCCCTTATATTTATGAATAAGTATCAAAATTTAAACCCAGTTACTCTAAAATTATTATAAAGATAGAAATACAAGTTTGCATAAATAATTGAATATTTGTTTAATTATAGTAATAAAAAGTGTCATTAATATTTACGAATACTTTTTAGAATTTTCGTTTTAATATTGGAACTATTTTTACAAAACAGTTTGTTATGTCTTTATAATTAACATGAATGATTAATACTGAAATCCATTATTCTAAATGAACTAGTTTAGTTAATCAAGTATTTCTTAAAAAATACTTCATTGTAAAACGAAATAATGATCATAAAAATTACTGAGCAACATGAAAATAAATTTTAAGGAATTGATTTTGAACTGTGCAAATAGAAGAAACACCAAATATGTATTTTTAATCAAGTTTGGCATAGCAATCAATTATTTGCTGTAACCGTATCCGTAAAACGTCGAGCGTTCTAATTAGATGGTGGTTAAATCCACGAATACGAAAAATAATGACATTAATCTCCTCAGAGACATATAGAAGCGGATTAATTTTTGAAACAGATTCTATTCTGCTTGGTTATTGACAGAATCTCGCTCAAGTCTTTCAAATGCGGAATTACCTGCTTTCTTCAGGATAAATAATAGAAATTAGCATCGCATTGATTATCTTCTTTCTCTCAGATGATAAACACTCATCCAAACATTGTAGCATCTAGCAACGCGAATGGGTGAAGATTGTCGAAATTTCATTATCTCCGATTTCTATTCCTGAAAACTCTGAAAGGCAAGTTTGCATGATGCAAATTAGAAGACGCGTGGTTACGAATGCAGAATTAATTAGTTTTGATCACCAGGGTGTGTTTAGGCATTAATTTATGAGCACGGGTGTGTATTTGCCTTGGGATGTGCTTTTGTATTAATTGGGGCCTTGAGGGTGCTCTTATATTTTATAACTTATCTGCACTGTCAAGGCGTCCCCTCAGGCGACCCCGGCATGAGCTGTGATAAGGACGTTTTTGAAAGGAGGGACGCATGTTAAGTATCTTTCGCAATGCAAATTTATTTGACTTAACAGCAGTTTTAGTTGATGAGGTCAGAATAATTACTGTAATGAAGTCTACACAAAATTTGGAATAAACTATTCTTGTATAGAAAACAATGCATTGGCATCTAAATGAGAAAATGTATGCAATGAAAGGATATGTCCTCTACAAAACTTTGTATAAAATACAGAAAATTATAGGTATGTTATTTAATATTTCGTGCAGAATTTCGGGAACAATAAATGAAAATTATAAGTATAGTGCACTATATAACGATAATCGTGAAATTGTCAATGATGAACTATAGTTCAAACCTTAACTTAACAATATGAATGAGCAAAAGATATTACAGTATTGACCGTGTTATTTAAGCTATTTGAAATTCCATCTTGAATTTTAACGAATTCTGGGAAATTATTTTTGGATGTATTTTATTAATGATGCATCTTATATTTTAAATATAGATAAGAATGGTGCACTAAATATAGATAAGTATGGTCCATTATATAATGACTGTTCAGTTGAGGACAGACTTTCATATAATCCTGAAAATATTAATGATTATATAAAATTCAATCCTTAACTAAATACTAAGAATAAACAGAGAGTACACATTACAATACTGACTATGCTACTTTCGTTCTATATTATATATAATAATTCAGACTTGAATTTTCCCAATATTCTCAGAAATGCTTATAGATATATTTTATTGCATCTCATTACATAATTGCAATGTAGATAAAAATATCACTTAAATTGTTTTAAACATTTCTCAAAAGCATTTTAAAAAGCAAATTTATAGCTTTCCTATTTCTCAGTAATCGATTTTAAGTTTTTTTCTCAAAAGATTTCTAAGAAATATTTTATATAATACGCCATTGCTGATAATCTTTGTTATTGAAGGAATGCTTAAGATAATGATCTTCAGCCCAGTTCTTGGAACTGGAGGGATGTGTACAATAATCTTCTAAGAACTCGTTTAAACAAAATAACTTCCTACATCAATGATTCTCCCCCTTCAATCTTTTTTTTTTCAAATTTGGTGGCACACAAATAAAAAGCACAACAAAAACAACAGTGGAAATTATTACATTTTAATTAAGGGATTAATTACAATGTAATAATAAGGACACTTTTGACGGGATTTTTTAGCTGGATGTTTTTTTATCATTTCATTTATAATGGGTAACAAAAGTGACAATGCTACTCTCATATCTTTTTCTACATTTAAAAGTTTCGGTATTTTTTCGCTTTCATGTTGGTTAATATTAAAAATCTGAACTTACAAAAATAAGATGCAGAAAATTGTAATTGCAGATACTGGAAACATTTGAGATGTTTTTACTCGGGACAAGCACTTCATTTTAGGAAAAGTCACAGTTGTTGAAGGTGAAAACAGTTGTTAACACAGTAAAAGATTTAGTATATAACTGTAAAAACAAATTTTCTTTTACAGTGTACTTTTCTTGATTTAAACAAACTTTACTTGTAATAAAAAAGCATAATTTTTACTGTTATGTTTCTAAAATCTGGTGCCACACTCTAAGAATTAGGCGCCACACAAAAAAGCCACTGAACAGTGATTAAGAATCCCTATACTACATATATTTTTGTTTTCTGTACTGAGGTATTTCTTCTAATATTTTTTTGATTCCATAGAATATCTCGATTTTTTCTTGAAGCTAGTTTTAAAATTCAATAGTCTGATGGGCTAAACTATAATCATTATTTTTAGTTAACTATAAACTCTTTATAAAATAATTAATTATAGGATTATTCAAAAACACTTTTTAATTTTTTTTAAAAAAAACAAATATATTGGCAATTAAAACGCATTCCTAAAATTTACCGTAATAGCCCGTTTCAAAGGATCTAATTTTTAATAGCATGCAATGATCTTCTTTAAAGAAACCAGTGTCACGATTTATTCTCAGAATAAATGAATTCCAGAAATTATTCTTCAAATACATCTGGAAAAATTACTCCTTGATTTCAAAGGGATTTTGAGAGTTTTGACAGTACTTTCATCGAAAGAGCAACAAAGAAATTCACTATTCAGCTAAACATTAGAAGTGAAAAACTGAAATCTTCAACACTCCATACACAAAGTCAGCAAGAATTCTTCACTCTATTTAAAAACGTTTTAATAATTTATAAAATATCTATCAGCTAACTCAACTTATTTGCCTGATTTTTACTTAAGTTATTTTTAACTTTAATTTAAATGTATAAAATTATTAACATCACATTGTGAAATTTCTAAGGCTTCTTGTACGATATTTTATTGCCCATCTTGCGATTGCATATCGGGTGAAATTTTTCATAAATAAAGAAACGCATTTACATCGTTCAAATAAAGCAACCTTGAATATTCTAAAGCATCCTCTATGACTGACAGATAGATTGAGAATGGTGAATAGTAACAGTCTTCTTTTTTTGATTAGCTGCTGTTGGAATTGAACCCAGAACCTTCCGTACAGAACAGCGATATACTTGTAGTAGACCATGGTGAGTCATGTTTAAACATATTAAATGTTCCAAAATTAATTAGAATTGCTCTTCTATTTTTGTTATATTTTGAAATGCTTAGATAATAAATTGATAAATAACACGCTGGTAACAATTCAATACTCTTTAAATTTAATATGTACGAAATAAATTAAAGTAGGAAAATGATCGTTGTTAGTAATATTTGACATCTTTGATCTACATAGTGAAATTAAATACTTTTTCTCTTTAAAATTCAAACAAATATTTTCACAAATTCTACAGCTCAAGGTTGCTTGGAATAAAAGACATTTTTCCATTAGAGCTATCCTTTAAAGTCTGTCTATCATTTCAAACATGTTTTATGGCAGAAAAATCTTTTTGTACATCAAACTTTAAAATTTTTTTACTCAACATTTTGAGTTGCTGGATACTGGAATAAAAAGAGAATGACTTTGCAAAACTTTCCAAAATATCGCCTACACACACTGCCGAGAGAAAATGTTCGCTCCCAATTCCGGAATGTCGATTTCTTTACTTCATTGCGCACGGGAGGCGTGTGCGGGTTTGTATATTTCTTTCTGTCGCCTTCAGAATGTAAAATTCATGGTGCTGTATTATAAATAGAAGCCTGCTGCTGACTATTCTTTCCATTCTTCCGCTCTTCCTGCAGAGAGTTCCATTCAGAGCTTTTTTAGTTAAGAGATGAAGCCTCTTGCTCTAAAGAAATATGTCCTGCGACATCAACAAAAAGTAAGAGCAACACTCCATTTTTCAGCTCTCCTTCTTAGACGTGGAATGTAAATTCTTACACGAGTCACATGCATAAAATACTTACCATTGAAAAGCCATTAATTTTACGACTCCTGGAATTTAATTTTAAATGCAGATAAGTATCGTTTGTGTGCAAAATTACTTGAAAATAAATTATTATTCATTTATTTTTAATATATATATATATATATATATATATATATATATATATATATATATATAACCGTTACTACGGGTTTGAGTGAAATACACATTTATATTCCAAAATCAAGAAAAAGTTTTCAGTTTTGATACATTATTGTATCGGGAAGTATTCGATAGATATTTTGTAAAATTTAGCTTTCATATAAATTGATATAAATTCAAAAAAAGAAACTTATAATCTAATAAATAAAATGCAATCACATGATCAAGCATAACTCTCAGAGAAGTAAAAAAATTTAAAACTTTGATTGAAGAGGTAAGCAAAAATTTGTTTTTATGAATCTTTTATAAATACACTTATTCACAATGAGATTTCCTACTAGAAATAAGATTACGATTTATTCAAAAAATTAGACTCATTCCTTCATTAACTACGTTTTCATACCCTGGATTATTTTAAAAAATGATTTCGACTTCAAATTTTTCTTCCTTAGAGTTTCCTAACATGATCTATGGGACTGAAATTTGGGAATCCAACTGGTTTCCAGACAATACCTTCATTTTTCTAGAAATTCCTAGACCAGATGAGAGCTGTGGACTCTTTATTGCCCTGTATTAAAATGAAATCATGGACAAGTGCCATCCTTAAAGAGAACGCAACAATCCAACACTTGTTGTCAATACTTCATGCAAGAGAAAGGTATATCATTTTTTTATAAAGTAGCTGTGTTTGTATTCATCTAATACGAATAATAATAGATAAACTACGAAACAACTTCTTATAAAATAGTTTATTTTATGAATAATGGAGAGAAAGTAGCTTCTTGGTTCTCTCTTTATGAAAGAACAGGGTAAGTATTTAATAAATAACTCATCACAGTGGAGAAATTTTTCAATAAAGTATGATTCTCAAAAATATAAGGATTTCTTATTAAAACAATTTTAAGTAATTACACTGCAACACATTTTCCGTTTTTCTGTCCATTTTTGCTAAAAAATACTAAGTAAAATACAAAAACAAATACTTATTATTAACCAGCCCCATGAATATCAGAATGAAGTTAGTTAATAAAATTGGAGTGACCAATTGGGAGTTATATTAAGGAAGCACGGAAAAGTCATTTATAGATTCAATCATTATCCGTGTGTTTACGTCGGAGCTGAACACACATACTGGAAATAAAGGCATAAGAGCTTGCTTATCAGAAAACAAGTAAACCAATAAAATTTTTGTATTAACAGTACCAACTATGATGATCAGAAATCGTGGTTTTCTGGATATAATAAGTTTCTGTGTAGTTTAAAACTATATCTTATTTAGAAACAATGTTGATGGGGTATTAATTGTTTCTTATTTAGTTCTGATGTGTGTGAAATCAAATCTTAAAGATAAATTTATTTATATAATGCATGTGAAAATAGAAAATTTGTAATTTTATTTTGGTTTTTTAAAAAACTTCTATAAGACTGGGAAAAACGGTCACAAAGTGTAAAAAATTAAAAAAAAATATTTATTACATATTTTTAAATAAATTTATGAACTCTATTAAGAATTTACTAATATTAATTTTCAATATTACAATAAAATATGGATTAAATAGCTACCTAAGATATCTCTAATAAGGAGTTCTTAATAATTTTTTTTATCAATTACATTTAAACCATGCTAGAGATGACGAAAGTTTCGTATGAAATATAAATTAATTGAATAATTACTGAGATACTTAAAATAATGGATAGACGAAAAGTCTAAATTTAAGTCTGCTTGACTTACCACAATGTTATTGAAAGAGATTGTTACTGGAATGTAGCTTATACTGATAGTTTTTATTTTTATCTTGATGTATAGTATCTTTATAAAGAAGATTTTAGCTTTAAGTTCAGAGATAAACCATATACTCCAGTTAAATTTACGCCTGACATAATTAAAAAAAAAACAAATATCAAGGGGTGTGTTTTAAAATAAACGAAGATAGATTTTTGGTTTCTCAAATTACATAATATGCACTTAAAAAAGAAGGGAATAAGTATTTTTAGAAAACATTGTAATCTATAATCATTTGCATCAAATTTGTTTTTAACTGTGACTTCATAAATTATATTTAATGTCATATTTATGCTGTATGTATAAAATATTTAACATTGAAATTTTAAAATGTCTAACTCATTAGTAATTAAATCTAATTCTTAAATATATTTTTTGATGTGTTAAGTCTAAGTTTCTAAGAAAAACTAATAGCATTCTTTAAATATTAATTAACAAAATATTTCTTTTTGTATCATAGTATTAAAATGACTTATTTTAAATCATGAACAAAAATGTAAATACCTCAAAATACTAAGAAAATGAAAAGAAAATATAAGTCGTAAATTAACAATGCTTTTGTACTAAACAATAAAATGTAGCTTGAACTGAAGCTTCAACTTATATCATCAGATTTATTTTTGTTTATGAAAAATGTTTCATAATATATAACTAAGAAGAAAATGGTACATATCACCTTAGAATAGAAGAATATAGTAGTAGTCATCGTCATTTTATTAATATATATATATATATATATATATATATATATATATATATATATATATATATATATATATATATATATATATAACAGCCGAATATTGTTCTAAGGTTTCATGACATGAACCAAATAGTATGAGTAGTTTTGCCATTTCTTTTTTTAGAGAATTGGCAATAGTCACATGCTGCAATTGAAGAAGTTCTAAAAATTTGTAAGTATAAATCTTTAGTGGCACCACTTTGTGTATAGCATAACAGCTTTAGATCGTTTCAATCCATTTTAGTATCTACTATGTTACTTGATTTCCGGGAGGATATTTTCACTGAGAAGGTCGCAAGGGTGTGGAGATCCTGATAAACACTCATGTATTAACCTTGCATGTGCAAAGCAAAAGAGCTGAGCCTATTTTTCCTTTATCCAAAAGGGGTTTGGTTTGAACCCTGACTTTACTCCGAAAAATGATGTAATTGCTATTGTATAGTACATTTGTAAAAACAGTTATTAAAGTAGTTACTTGATATATTTTTGTTAAGAAGTTTAAAGAATTTCATGATAAATTTTCAGTAGAACTATTTTAACAATATCAATGCATTTTTTGTTAAATTAAAAAAAATGTTTTAAAACACAAAAAGAATAGTTAGCTTTCTATCATTTTTTTTATTTATTAGTTTGAAATTAAGATTACCCTATAACTTGATAGCATTATAATGAACCAAAGCTAATGAAATTAAAAATGCGTTTTTTTGTTTGATATACTATGTGAATAACCCTTTATCACATTGAGAAAGGAAACTGTTTCCCATTTGTCGTTACTCGATAGGCATCTGTGAACCATGTCGGCCGGCGTGTAGAAATATCCATTTCACACCACCACAAACTTGTTTACAGAGTAGGCTACACTCATTCATTCATCAAGTGTGAAGAAATCACAAGGAAATAAAGAGAGAGAGGAACAGCCACACACACACACATGCCAAGACCGTGATTTGAACTCGTGATTAACAGTCAAGCAATTAGGAATAATAATCTCTGAGCCAACGGCCCTCAAAAATGTGCTTATATCTTTTTCAAAGTAAAAAAATATTCTTAAACATTTATAAAAGAAATTTCGACAATTAATAAACTTGTTTAAAATTCTTAAAAGAATTGAGTTCTTTAACAACTAAGAAGTAATTCCAGTCTAATACAGTTGAATGATTACAATATTTGATAGAAAGAAAGATAATATGATAATTTTTAAGTTTTTGAATTAATTCTAAATCTCAAAAGATATTCCTCAGAGAAATAATATCATTTTCCAAGGATTATGAGCATGAATTGTTGAATGAAAAGATGATAAAAGTGAGCGTTTTTAAAATTGTAAATCTAATTCAAATATATGATTTTTTTTTAAATCCATTGCATTGTTCTCAGAAAATTATTAGATAAATTCAATTTTTCCCCAAAACATTTTATAACTTATTGTTCATTTTTTACTCAAATAGAAATGAAAAGTGTCTAAAACAAATGGCACTGGAAGAAAAAAACAAATTCCAGATTTATTGAATAATACCCCTTCCTCTGATAACAACACATTGCGTTGTCACTTGTTTCGCCCAACATATAGGAGTGTCACAAGTACGACTCTTTTGCTAAATCGTTCGTCTGTCAGAGCCACAACTTGCTTCAAAACATTCGCCCGGATGTACAATTCCTTCCTTTTTTGCTGGAACTGCTCTTTTTTTCCACCAATTCTTTGCATGTTATCGACAAATTTTTCTCTTGTGTATCTGGGGGATGAAGAAGATGAAATCTTAACTTCCTTCCGTTGTTTTCTTTCCCCCTAAGAAGAAGGCTTATAAAACTTACATCCAATAGAATACATTTTTGAATTTTACATTTCATTGTTTTTCTTGATCTGGGAAGGGGAGTTTGCTTTTCACTGGGGTGGACAAGAGGGGGAGGGGGAAAGAGTGAAATCGTACATTCCGTATTTTTCTGTTATCGACGTCTCATCCGTAAAAAAAAAGCGCAGGTACATAAGCAGTGCGATCGAAAATAACATAAATAGAAAGGAACTATTGGTTATGAAAAAATCAATATCCTTCAATTTTACATCAGAAGAAAACTGTGTAGGGAAAAACGGAAAGATATGATAGATTTTCCCTTTTTTCCCCCATTTTGCGTATTCATACGACGAGAAAAAATTCTCTAACTTGGAATTCAGTGCATGTAACAATTTGTTCTGGTTTCGATAAATGGTTGAATATATGTTTGCTCAAAACGAAATTTTTGAAGTGCTGTTTGAGAGACTTGTATCTTTCAATTTACGCAAACTACTTTACGCAATAAGTGAGTGATGATACATAATTTGTTTTGTATGAAATGCATTCAAGATTTGGAAAACTTTTATTTTAAAATAAAATTTTTAAACATTTTATAGGATTTTTAATAATATTATTTTTATTTAATAAGACACTTACTTTTATTTTAAAACCTTAAATTTCTAACAGTTAGAATGCTTAGCAACGTATTAATCATTTACATAGAAAATAATCAGTAAAGTTTTTATTTAATTATTTAAAATTAGATGTTTTTGTTAATGTATTGGCAATTTTTGATTAATATAAAAATAACTAATATCTATGTTATGTTCGCAAATGCTCTCAAGATAATAAAGTGCTTCTGTTTTAGTTTCACATTATAGAAACTGATAAGAAAAATTCAGGGTAAATTCATAGATATTTGTGTAGAGTCATGAAATATAAAATGGTTAAAAATATAAGCACAATATTATAATAATTTAATGATGAAATATATAAGTATATTTCCTTTCCTTAATTATTTTATATTTAATCGATATATTTAAATTAAACCTACAAAGTTAATAAGTATGTAAAAACTATTCATTAGAAATTAATGATGATAATAATAATAATAATAATAATAATATATATATATATATATATATATATATATATATATATATTAGTTTTCACTTATTTTATTTGCTTACTATTTGCATTATGACTGTGCTTTAAAAGAACAATAAAATTATAAAATGGTTTACTACCTGTAAAATTAAACATTTTTATAGATGAACAAAATGATGCCAGCTCATCAGATTTTAGACAAATCTAGAACTATTATCGTTCTATCTTTATGTGGAGGAAAACGTTGCTTAAATTCTCTGAAGGAAGAACTAAATGGAATTTGGTATTCTCAACTATTGGTTGCAAAATGTTTCACTGTTGAAAGATTAACATGCCATACAGCAAATAATTAAAAATGTAAATGGATCTATTAAAGCGCGTGATATCAATTCATTATGTCAATGTATTGATAAAGTCTTATTTTAGCCCACTACTTGGCTACAGTGGTAGTGGGTTACAATTTCACGTAATTTTTTTTATTTTTAAAGTTTCACGTAATTTTGAGTATTTTGCTTTCGGATGTATTAATTTGTTATAGATGTGCTTTTTTTAAAAATGAAATGCTAGAATGTTTATTTTATTCAATTTATGAGAGTACATATTATAAACCATAGAAAAGTGAAACAGAAAAAAATAGTTTATATTTGACAGGCATTTAAATATGAATGACAACTTTCTTCTATATTTTTTCAATTGATCGTTCAATAGAGTAAGTAATACCAATTTTGAATTCAATTTTGAAAATTTATTGTTTTCTATAACACTTGTGTGGACCATTCTTAACATAAACAATTCTTAATTTTCCAACGCAAATTTAAGCTCAGAAATTACTAATTTGAACATAAAAACACTTTCTCATTCCATTTGAATCCATTTATGAAATCCTTTCAGACATTTAAGCTTTTACTTTTAAAAGGAATTCGATTGTTCTTATGTTCTTCAAATGAAACTATTACACATCATCTAAACATTGTAATGGTTTTTATTCTAAGTAATCTCTTAAAATAAAAATCATTTGATTTTTATATGCATAAATGGAGAATAATTCTTATTTCTCATAATTCTTATCGAATTATTCTGAAAGAAATTCCTTGCATTAATTGGATGGCACAATTATTTCTTATTTAAATTTTCAAAAATGTTTTTAATTTTTCAGTTTTAAATTTTTTTATTAAAATAATTTAATTTATTTTGACAAAATTTGCTTTTTACCTGCTTATTCAGTTTACATCTCTACTTAGTATTCGTTGGATAGAATCAATTACAATAAATACGCAGTATGAAATCGAGATATTGAGGAATGCAGTTTCGCTTAGTAATCTGCTGATTTGGCTCCACATTTCTCTATTGGCGATATGATGATCCTAAGATTTAACCTAATGAGTCATATTTAAGTGTGTTAAAATGTGTATTTTTCGAATGATGGACTGAAGATATGATCGTAAAAGTTAATTCATACTTACAATATTGTTTGATTTTTTTATAAAATTAAAAAAATGTGTTGCTCTGTTTTTTTTTCGAAAGTCCTTATAATAATTTTGTATGACAGAAAATAAGATTTATCTAATTTTGCTGTAGTCTCTTTTAATTGGTAAATATGCTCACCGTTGCAGTTAAGTCTTACATTACATTATTTTTAATACAAATATCATTATAGAACAGTGCTGTGTTACTAAATGAAAGGTATAGTATCATATATGATTATGTATATATGTGCAATTTTATATGGGATTTTATTTTCATTTTTCATGGATAACTTTCAAATTTATATTTAGTACACCATTTTTGATTATAAATTTATGTCCATTTAATGAATATATTGTGAATGTTCCTACACATATATTCAGTGTAATTAAAATACTTATATGTTAAAGTAATAATACTTTAGAAGTACTGAAAAACATCAAAATTTTAATATAATTTCATGTTTGACTCAGAAATTTGCTTAACAGAACATATATTACTTGAAAGTAAATTGTTATGTATTCATCGCTTGTAAGCATTGTTATGTAAGCATCGGATTTAAATATTATTGTTTGATGTGGAGTAAGTCAGTATTAAATATGTGATTATTTGGTAAATTAATTTGGTAATTCATATTGGTAGATGTGTTATCTTTTGTAACTAGATTTGTTTTCTTTATTTAATGTTTACTTATATTGTGTAATATAAAACATATTTGTCCATATTTATGGAAGAAGAAATTAAAAGTCAAATCTAATGAATAAAAGATAATCTCACTTATCTAAAATCGAATTTTTATAAAGGAAGAGTATATATTATTTATTTATAGGCTATACTATATGTAGCAAGAGATTTAAACTTTGAACTCTTAAAATGAGAGGCCACGGTGGCCTAATTGGTTATGAAAAGGGGGTGAGTTCTCGTTTATAAAAAAGGTTGAGTTCGAATCCCGGCTCCGAAGATCCGTCGTGTTCACTAATGGCGATTGGGGTACGTAAAATATGTCGGGTCGCAATGTCCTCCATTACAAATTAATAAATCTGGAGGTGGTTGGAGCCAGGCTTTAGGTATTCACTGGTTTCAATCTCTAAATTGGAAGATTTAGATGGTGCTGCCATCTATGAGCAGCACCATCTAAATCTTCCAATTCCAGTCGTACTTCTACCTTTGTAACTCCCTCTCTGACTTCGTACGCCTAGTCACGGCAGCCTTGGCGCTGCCAAGTGTCATCGGTAACAACAAAAATCTTAAGATGATCCTTCTCAACAGGATTTTTCACTTTCTACACAAGTTATTAAAGTAGTTTATTAGTTTTTGTTTATAATTTTTAAGAAGTGTAGTATTAGATGATTTCCTTCAATATTCTTGTAAATATAAGTATATGGGTTTTTATTCCCATTGTTATCACCAAAAACAAATAAATAAGAATAAGTTTTTTTTAATCTCTTTACATGGCAAATAAAAATAAATTTAAAGTAAGCAATCTTTTTTATTTGAAATGAATTTTTTTAAGAGAATCCATCTGAAAAATTGTTCTTCACAAATATATATGAATGTGTTATTGTAATCAATAATAGTTTCGTTGAATAAAAAATAATTTGTGTTTCATATATTATTATTAATAACTTGTATTATTACTTTAACTTTTTTGTTACGTTGTTGAATTTTCGCATAAAATTATCAGATTCAGAAATAAGGAATTATTCGTAGTTCTAAGGCCATTTTAATTCATAATGAAAAAAATTGTTTTCTAATTACTGGTGACGTAACTGTTTAATTTAAAAATAATAATAATTTTTAGAGATGAGTAACAAATTCATGCAAATATTTAAGTTTAGTTGATGAAAGAAAAACATATTTCATACGAAAACTTAAAAAAGTGAAATTGTAAACAAAAAAATAGAATAAATAACGAAAAATGATTTAATTAAAGGGCAAATAAAAAAATAAATCTTTAATTGGGAATTTATGACGAGAATTATATGAAAGCCTTAATATAAATTCGCAGAGCAAAGAGAAGAAGAAAAAAATTGAAAGCAAAAATAAACAAAAAGACAAAGAGTAAAATTATTAAGAATTGGAATTAAAGAAATAGATAAATGTTAGCTAAATTGAAAATTCTGAAGACAAATACTTCTAGTAATTTAAATAGAGATTCATGTTTGGATCAGCTAATAAGTCTAGAAAATCATGTCAAAACTTAAGCCGAAGAACGATGAGTTTTTAGCTCTTTTCATTTGAAATGCAGGCTGAGAAATTTAAAATGGAAATGTAAGAGTGGATTTCTCCTCTTTCATATGCATCAAGCATTTTCCTGTTCATATCTTGGGAGCCTGGAAAGAAGCTAAGATTACGATAGTGCAAAATACTAATTATTGAGAAAGTTTAAATTAAATCCTAAGACTGTTTGTCCAAACATCACCAAAGTTCTGATTCATTATCATTTTCTTCTCAGTTTTTTGATTAATTCTTAATATTTCTAACAATCATTACCACTGTTTTCATTATAGATGTCACCATTTTTGGTTCAATCAAAGGATTTTTTGAAGAATGGTTGGCTAGTGTTGAAGCCATTAATTGTGAAGCATTAGCTTTCCAAATTTTGATTTAATGAGTTATTGCTAGTTTTATACCAACGTTGTTTAATAGTTACATTGAATAGTTATAACTAAAGATCTCATATGCAGAATTGAGGCTTGGTTTCATTGAACTACATGCAATCAGAACGATGTTACAAAGACGAAAGACATAGAGAGAAAATGTGACTTCTAGCTTAAATGTTAAAAAGACATGTGGGTTACCTAAATACTTATGATAATTGTCAAAATGCTACTAAGCGTAGTGACAAAAAGGAGATAAGCAAAAAGTTCTTGTTCTGTGTTGATTACAAATCTGTTTGTCATTTAAATTTAATACCCATTAAAAATTTAATTTCTGCTTCAGGATTTGATGTAGAACCGACTTCGTAGAACCGATTTTCCAGCTTAAATTCAGCATGATCTAGCAACATCATTTTAGAGCAGTTTAACATCTGAGTTCCTTCAGGTTTGGAATAAAAAGTTCATTATACAATACAATTCTATCGTCTTCACTCAAATTTTGGTGAAAGATTTCATTTCGTTACTAAGCATCTTTTGCGTGTTTTCTTTCGAAACTAGAATGAAGGAGATAAACATTTGCCTCCAGAATTTCTTTGCTCTTAGAATAATACCAATGTAAGCAATAGTTTCACAACAGTAAAACTGATGCATGAAACGCAATTGGGAAATCATTAATCGTTTCATGAAAAATGAGTTGAAACAGAAATTGAATTCAGTTCAGTTTCATCAAAAATGTTTTAACTCAAAGCCTTGTAAAAACCAGCAATTGAAAAAATGAAAGCATGAAATAGAAAAAAAAAATAATGGTGTGTAAAAATGTCATTAACGTGATTTATCAAAGAAGAGTTATTTTTGGCTTTGTTATTTTGTATATTAAACAAATTATTTGCACTGTGAATAGGACGAGATATCACTGAAAAGAAGATTTACAGTACGAATTATGTGTTGTTAAATTACCAGGAGAGTTAAAAGTCAGGTCTCAAGTCTATCACATTGCAAAAACTTTACTATATGTTTATTATATATGTTTTAGGTCTTTCAAATTTAATTCTTATTATTCTTAATAACATATATTTATGCTGCAAACAAATACTGGAAAATGTGTGAGCACCAATGAAATCCGATTTTGAAATATTAACTTCACATATCATACTTCGGAAAACATCTTTCTTTGATTAAATTATGGTTAAATGATAATGAATTCAGTTTTGAGGGAAATATATAAAATTATTTCCTAAGACCTTGTTCAATGAAAAATGATTCCCATAAAATTAAAAAATATGTAGGGCTTTATGAACAACAAACTTTTATAGTATGTAAGTATTGCAACTGTGTTTTAAAAAGCAAAACAAAAAATTATTATAACATTCAAACTGATTTCAAAAGAATTTCATCTAAATTGAAACAAAATTGAATTAATTGTTAAGGAATACAATATATTGCTTTCGAATGATATCATAGGGAACTTTTTATATTTCAAATGATAAATATAATCCTTAAGACAACGGAAATAAATTCCCTGCTTGCACATATTAAAATAAAAAATACTCTAAATTAGATTAACTACATATCAAAGCTCAAACCTTCGTATAAAAGCAAACTAAATAATTAATTCATAATGGTTGATAAAAAAATGTATTCATTTTCTAGTTATAATATTTATTTGGCAGAGCTTTAGCATTTTGTTTTGCAAATCATATGTTCAAATATTACAGAAATTTTGTAGAGATTTTATATCTGCAGTAAGTTTTAAAGTCAAGGCAAATTATTTATTGTGTGTAAAATACAGCCGTAGTCCCCAACGCACATTTATATAATAATATACTCAAACAAATTCTCATTAAAAATTCATTTTAACAACTTAGCCCCATTTTGAAATTTAGAATAAAAGTTCTAAGAAAATATATTTTCCTGTTATTTGATAATATAAGGGGAAAAGATAGATTAAATATCAATAATGCAATCATTAACAAAGCAATCAAACTGAGAAACCAATTAAAATCTAAAAAAATAACCGTCATTATATTTAGAATATTGTTTTTGTAAAACTAGCATGCAATTTTATTTAAAAACACATTTCAATGAGGTATAAATTCACATAATTACTTTATCGCTTGTTTACTTTAGTCAACAATTTTTGAATTGATAAAACAATCATCCATTTAATATAATATTATTGATATACTTAGCAATAATAAATAAATGATATCATAAAATGATGAATTTTATTATCATTTTGAATCGAGGGAATGTCTTATCAAAGGTATCAATCTTTTTGAGATATCATGCATACTTTCGATAATAAACTTATCTGAATCGGAATAAACAAACAAGCCAAATCTCATTTTGCATTCTTTGCCGCGCTTGTGAATAATTTATATGGAAATCCAAGTATTTTGGCATTGCGCCACAAATCAAAAATAATGAAATTGCTTTCTGAACAATCTTAATCGGTCAAGTCCTTCATTTGAAACCCAATTTTCTGATATCTTCGCATCATCAATTGTGGGGAACTCAAAACCAATTATTTTAGTAGCATCAAATATTTCTTGTTGGCAGTCGGACTAAAAAGCTAAGATTCGTTTCCTCAAGAGTCATTCTGGATGTCAAAATTTGTTTTCAAATCCAGAAAATCCCTTTGATTTGTTTTTGTCTAGGCTTTGAGATTTTAATTCCTACACATTTTAAATGAAAAATATGTAATATTACATTTTCTATTCAAATAATGTATTTAAGTACAATAATTATTTACGATAAATTTTCTACAGTCCAGTATAACTTATCTGAGTCTATATATCTGTTTTATAGTATAAACGTAAATATTGTTTGAAAGCTATTATATTTTTTTATTGTTAAATATTTGAGTACTTGTAAATATTGGGATACGTTCCAACATGTAGTGTGATTACATGCTTTCTTTCTCTACCGACGAAAATTTATAACCATAACTGCGACTGCCTCATAATTTTAAGAGATGTTCAGAATCTAAATTAGGATTTGTTTTTTACAACACACTCTAACAGGCTAGTAATTATGCTACAACTGCATTTATGCTACTTTAAATGATTATAATTATTATCAGGGATAGAGTTCGTAGATACATGAATTCTTGATTGCAAAATTAATTGAGTGGTTTTGATCCTTGTAGAACAATGGGAGGTAAACATTGTGCTACTGATTGCATATTCATCAGAGTGGGTGCTTGAGTTTTTCCCGAGCTCCCTCTATTCCAACACCTGAATAGGACACGTTATCTATAAAAAGTCTTCCCTGAAAGAAATTATGAGATGGATGGTAAAATGTCTTACCACAAAAGTAGACAATCCTCAACGTCATGTCAAAGTCCTTTCAATTAAAAGCTCTTGGCTGGTGTAGGAATCAAACTAACCATTTGATATGGTAGCAATTCTTTTTCTTTACACAATATTCTTGTCCAATAAATGAAGTAAAGTCTTATATTGATAAATAAGTGTAATTCAGTATTGATGAAAGTTAATGTGTTTTATAATTACATATTTGAAACAAAAAATTAAGGAAATTTTCAGACAAATGGAGTTATTGTTTGTTTGGTTGGGTTTTGTGGCGCAAGGTCCAAAAAGGACAAGCTGCGCCAGACAAATGGAGTTAAATAATCCAAAGAGAGTTATTATAATCAATGAAGGATTTGAATTTGCAACCAAAGCAAAAAAATCCTATTAAATTTATTAAATTTCTGCTTATGACATGGGTGATATAAATTAAAGATGGTTAACATTACGGGCTGGAAACGAGATGTAAACTAAAGCTATAAAACTAAAAGAACCTTTTAAGAAAAAATGATTACATAATATAGCAGACTATCTAATCGCTAAATATATGAGTGTGTGTGTTTGTTTCAAGAAAATGTTTTTGTTTATTTCAAAACAAAATTTACAAATAATAACTCTCAATGTTTTTTAAAACATCAATGAATACTAAAATCATTTCAATAACATCAATGAATAATTAGAAAAGCACACAAATCGTGCGTCTTTCAAATAATAAGAAGTAAAGTTAATACTGTATGAATATGTATGACTGAGAATTTACTGCTCGAGTTCAAAACTTCGACTTGTAAGTAGATTAGAAAGGACTACTTATTTACTTTAATTTTATTAATTATTTTTGATAGTATTTTCAATAGTTCGTTTATATTATTGCGGCATTATAATTATAGTCATTTATTAATATATAACACGAAAAATATTACCATTAATGATAATATTAGATTTAAAAACATTTCAAACAAATGAGCATAAAATTTTTTTTCGAATTTTTAATGTTATTTTGCTCATTTTAAAATAACTGAGAGGTTAGCGTTCCTGACTCCTAGCTGTTGGTCGTGGGTTCGAATCCCGGTTTGGGCATGGAAGTTTCTTTCCTTTCTCTCTCTCTGTATTTTTTTTCGTCCTTCTTTCTGAATGATTTATGAATGTGGCTCACCATATAAACAGGTTTGAGGTGGTGGGACGTGGGTAATGCTACTCACCTCAGTGACTTGGTTCTCAGGTGCCCACCGGGTATATCACCCAGTACCCGCATTTAGAAAAAAAAAGTTTATGATAAAGCATTTTAATATGGAGAAAGAATATTATATACACACATACACAAACATATAAATATGTATACAAAAATGTATTAATATTTTTGTTAGATTACATGTTTAAATATATATAGACAGAAAACTTTTGAGTAAACTTCACTTCTCATGAATATTTGTGTTATTGCCTTTATTAAATTTATTTGGGTAAAAAAATAATTATACTTAATATTATATATAATTAACATAAATTTACTTTAAGCAGAATACGGTTATTTAGCATAAAAAACATTCAATAGATGGTTGCATTCATAATGTAATCTATCACAAAAGTTATTAAATATTTAATAATTTCTCAAAGTAAGCTTATTTTCTTCTATAATTGCACTATGCAAATAATGTTTTCATGGAAACTAATTACGGTTCGGCTATTTTATTCTCATGATAAAAAAATCAGTTTTAATACAGACATTAAATCTTGAATTTCTAAATAAAATTATGTAAAATATTTACATTTATATTGTGTAAGAAATGAAAATTTTATTAAAAAAAAATTAGAGCAGAATTTTTTAAGCAAACCCTACAGATCGTGATTATTTTTCTCATCTAATTTATGTTCAGAAATTAACCTACAGAGTTTATTATATTTCTTGTATTTAAAGCATTGACTATGTTTATTTTAATAAAATTTTTTTAGATAAATAATTATAATTTCAAACGTTTATGTTTTTGAAAATGCATGTAGGCCATTTGAGATTTAGAATTCAAGATTA
>JAPDSC010165022.1:72108-87702 GCA_026290005.1 Latrodectus geometricus
TATTATTAAAAAAATAGTTCTGTGGTAAATATGAAAGAAAGATTGCTAAAATATATTACAGTTATGCTAAAAGAAATAATGAAAAGCAAGGGATGTTGCCATCGATTATACGAAACATAAATCCCCGAGGTTTAGTTAAGAAGCAATAAAACAATAGGAGGGGGAGGCATCAATGGTCCGTCCTGCGTACCATTTACGACAGCCTCGTAAACAACCACATCTTGGGAATGACCCTTGTTTTCCCTAAAAACAACTTCGCATCCACCTGCATCAAGGATTTCTCGATTGTTTCTTCGGGAATCAGACTTCCCTCCCCTCTCTCTGATCAGAAACCGATGCTTTTGGGGGCGGAGAAGAGCACAATAACTAGAAACAAAAGGGGAGAAGAAGAAGCAGGAGAGGAAAAAAAAAGGAATTTTAGAGGCCGTTAAGATCTGTATCAGTTATGCCGTCTCGTACTCCTCTTTATGTATTTTATCTCCGATACCTGCGCTTGTTTGAGGAAGGAGGCGTTCAAACTTTAGGCCCTTCACAAAAATTATTGGACGAGAAAGAAGAGGAGAAAATATCAAGGGAGAACACAAGAATCGATCGCACAAGAGAAAAAGGTAGAGGGACGATTCCGAAATTTAAGAGACTCGGAAGACATCTGCCGGGATACTTTTCAGAGACGTCTCTATGTAAAATCTATCTTTTTTTCTCTATTTCCCTTCAAAACATTTCTTTTACTATCATGATAGTTTTCAGGAATAATTCCGAGGAGAAGAATACGCCTTTTTTAGACGTTTCCTGTAATTGAATTTTTTATAGTAGCCAGATTCTTCACACCTTTTTTTCTCATAATCTCTGAAATGTTCACATTTGAAAAGAAAAAAGTGAATTCAAAAAAAGGAACTTTTTATTTCTTTCAAATTCCCTTCCTTTAAGCTTAACTAAATAAATAGTCATCACTGAATATGTATAAATAAAATAATAATAAAATTATGTAAATAAAATGTTTTTAATAAATCACAAATTTTCAATAAGAATTTTTTTTAAATAAGAATTACCGTAATTCCTGTAGCCAACCTCACGATTTTCATGTATTTAAGAGTTTAATTTTTAAATAAACTTGCTTTTTCCACCGATGCAGTGTGGAAGTGAAACTTAAGAAAAAAATATTTTCATATTTGAAAAAATTCAAGAGGAAAATTTTTTGATTTCTTTCAATTTCAAATTCCCTGTATGTAAATGCAATGGAAAAAATTGTCTTCACTGAATCTATGCAAACAGATAAACTTTAGTAAATAACTATCTATTAATCTATCTATCTATCTATCTATCTGGACCTGGGTTCGAATCGTGGCTCGGGCAAGGATGTACTTTCTCTTTCTCTCTCGCTGTGTTTCTTGACCTTTCCTGAGATGATGGATGAATGCGACCCACCATATAAACGGATTTGTGATGGTGTGGCGTGGGTGATGCTACTTGTACCTCCATGACTTGGTTCACAGTTGCTCACCGGATAACGATAAAATGAGTAGCAGTTTCCGACCTTGTTGCGGCAAATGAGCTAATGTACTTACTTGCTCAAGAGTGCCCGCCATTAGAAAAAAATGTTTTTCAACCATGCACACACGCGTGCGCGTTGCGATGCATACGCGTGCATTTAAAAAATAGGTATTCTACTAGTTTGCAAAATTGGTAGCAATGAGTGAAAAAATACTGTAAATAACAACAAATTTTAAATCTTTGAAATTGTAACCTCAGATAGAAAAGCTGTAGAGCAAAAAATTAAAGTGCTAGACTACAATTATTGAGATGTTGCATTTGAATCTCTTGAGTTATTGGGATGCTATTGCAGATTTATTACCTGTTAGACTTGAATTAGAGAGATTCTAATTTATGTCAAGATTTATGGCAAGATACTTTAATTCGTTATTGAAGAATTATATGTTGAGGGCTTCACATCATCTATACACAGCCGCTATTATTTTTGTTAATATAAATCTCTATTTTTCATTCAGTTTATTATCTGGTTGTCGAGATATTTCTTCTAAAACAGTGTTATACAAACTTACTTATTAACTATCCTTCTTTTGTCTTCAAATTCTGTTATTTAAGAATAGTTTATCTGTTTCATCAATCATTTAAAAATTACATATTTTGAAGAATTTCTAAATATGCACCTTTTGTCTTGGTAATCTATTTTTTAAGAATTGAACAGTTTAGCTTTTCCATTAAGCATTTAAAAATCACAAATTTAAATGAAAAATTTATTTTAAAATAATATATATATATTTATTTAACTTATTGAGTGAACATATGCAGATTCATGACCCAAATATACTATCAGAATTTAAAATAAATAAATTATTTTTGAATTATTTATATTTTATGGATATTTGGCAAGTGAATTATTATAATACACAATTATCCTTTTGAAACATTTATATAAATAAAGTACATATACATCAATTAGAATTTTATGACAATTAAGTTCATGGTGCTATAAATTCTAATTAAACTTATTTCAATATTTACGGAGATGTGACATTTCTTGTAATTCTTTATTTTTATAAGGCCTTTTTTCTCAAGTAAGAAGCGTCAATAAATCTTCTTCTGGAAATTATGATGGTCAAAAATATTTTAAGATGGTGTAAAAGAAAACTATAAAATTATAGGTGTTTTTAAATATAGATGTGTGTGCGGAAGAGTTTTCATTTTAATAATATAATTTAAGCAAAATTAAAATCGGTTATTTTGTGATCATTACTTAATAAAACATATTAAGGCATATTTTTTTTCCAAGAAGTTTTCAATTAATATTTTTTATATAACCTTCAAATTTTAATTTAAAGAAAAACTTGAGCTAAACTTAATAAATGGGGAAGCATATAAAGCTATTCTGTGGTATTAGCTAAAAAATCAAGGAAATTCCCAGACTAAATGAAAGGATCATGATTTATTGTATTTTTTTAACTGGCGTTGAAAAAGGAGCTTTATTATTATTACAATTAATGCACTATGGACTGAAATCATAATCAGTATAATCCTTATTCATTAAAAGTCCCTTCATTCTAATTTATATTCACTTTGTGATTTAAAACACAAAAAGTATAAATAATTTTTTAAAAAAAATATTCCACTATACCTTTCTCTTAATAGCTTATAGTTGGTTAATGCAAAAATGTGTTTAAAAATCATAGTGAAATAATCTGTGAAAGAATCACACAAAAAATACTTTTAAAATGACTACATGAAGAGTACTGTATCTAAATTAATTTTTATACTTTGCTGAAAAGATTATGTGATATATTAAGTTCATATTAAAACGTATTATTTTTGAAAAGATCGTAAAAATATTATGATATTTCAAAATAATTATTTATTTTCAACACTATATTTTCAACAAAGATAAGATTTTAATTAAGTGTTGTAAAAAAGACAACTTCCTGTGGATAAATTTAGATTTCTATTATACGATGCATAATTTCTTACGAACTTACTAATTCATTATAATAGATAATACACAGTATATAGAAGTATATGATTTTAAATGTAAAAAAAAGTAAGGAAAAAATTACTTAATTTTAAAATAGCTTATTTATAAAAATATGAAGCATTCAAATAGTAATCTGATAATGCATTACTCTTTTCAAATTTTTAAGTACTCGCGTGAAAAGTGGAAAACTATTATCGAATTATATTTAAGATATGATTACACAAGAGGAAAATTTAAATAATTTGTATACTTAAAGCTGGAATATTTCTTGAGTGTGTTATTATACATCTATATTAAAAATCTTTATTCTGTTGAAAACTCATGAATCTTTGTTCGATTTGGAACTGAGCAAATCTGCGGAGAATATATCTCAGTAAATTGAGTTGTTCCTAACTTAAAATATTCCAATATTTCCATGTTCCATTTTATTTCAATAACATGTTTGCAATTTATTTAAATCATTCATCAAAAATCTTATATGAATTCTCAATAGAATTTTCCAGCCAGCAGTGAACACTGTTTTAGAACTCCATTCGCAACAGGAAATAAGGCGTGTTGCTCTTTTATAATTATTACTAAAATATAATTTAGCAAAGTATATATTAGTCACAATTTTAAAAGGGAAGAAATATGCAGGGTATCTCGTACCTTTATTTATATATTTTAAAAATGTAATGCATTTATGAATTTGAAAAACGATTCCATTCTTTTGATGTACAATTTTGACCATTGAAACGAACGCTTTTTCACTTTTTCCGATACGTCACCGATTTGAAATACATTTAAACGTGGTTGAAAGCTCTTATAAATTCAATATTTAATACACAAATAAAGGAGGTAATCAAAGTTTATTTATCTCATGAAATTTGTTCGGCGTTAATCTATACAGGAGATTTAAC
Organism: Latrodectus geometricus; assembly: GCA_026290005.1. NCBI lineage: Eukaryota > Metazoa > Arthropoda > Arachnida > Araneae > Theridiidae > Latrodectus > Latrodectus geometricus. Next base: position 76,492 of record JAPDSC010165022.1, read on the forward strand.
TTCGATATGAAAAGCATAGTCATTAGCATTAAAAGGAAAATAAAAATCTTTATTTTTTCAAATTGAAAATTTTCCTCTAATGTTTAATACACGTTTTCTCTGGAAGAGAGGCAGCCTGAAATCTGTCGTGGTTGGCACACTATGTAAATTAAAGAAAAAATATGAGCACGTATTCTTAAATCTGTTACATAATTTTGAATCAACAATTGATCCATAATGCGTTTTATTCAAAGACTCCATCACCATAAATAATGCATCTATCTGTAACCTCATAGTTATTTGTGATGTATAAATTCAGAAGTCTTCAATGAAAACATGTTTTGATATATATTAAAATAAATTTTCTCTGGCTTTATGGAAAAGTAAATTATTGACAAATTTGTAAATAGTGAACAATGACACAGTTTCTCAAGTTATAATGATGGCTTATATCATATTTGTGATCAAATTGTTCCAATGCATATTTTTGTTTCCTTTTTCTGTAATTTTATGGTTTATCTTAAATATCATCTTATTTAGACATATGAGCTGCACAGTTTTCAGGTCATTAGAAGTTCATGTACTTTAAAATTCAAGTAATGTTCCTCAAAAAAATGTTGTATTCTGGTATTGATGTTTTTAATTTAAAATTAAGTGTAATATTTTAACGATGCGTTTTATAAATACTGCAATTAATTTAATATTATGAAATTTAAGACACTAAAACGTGATTATTATGAGTTGTAAATTTTTTTATCTTCTATTTTTAATCGATGTAAAAATTAAATCTCAAAATTAGGAAAAACAGATTCAGTAAATTTTAATCAGGTTATAACTAATGCATTAGATTGATATTCAAATTTTTATTTTAAATGTAAATATGTTATTTGCTATCTGTTAAATTAAATTTGCATATGCAATGCAAATTAAAAAGTACTTTCCTTAAAAGATAATATAATATTTTAAAGTAAATGTTTAATATAATATTCTCAATGTAGCCATATCTTCCGTTTGAATACTTATAGGAAAATATTTAAATATTCTTCATTGAGAAAGAAGAACAACTAAGATAATTATTGACTCTTTTAATGTGTGTGGGTGATTTAACAGAGCTAAAGTGAAATAATGTTGAAATTTTCTCAAGATAAATATAATCACATAAAGCTAATTGATTGGAAATTTGAGCACATTGTGAAGTTTCATTTATGCCTATTTGTTGTCTTTCCATTACCTTAATGAGCTACGTTAAATTTACATTTGCATATTTTATTCTAATTTATTCAAATAATCGCTTAAGCTATTTGCTTTTGCAATCAACTAACAGAAGTAGATATTTTTGAGTCAGAAATAAAAGAAGCTCACATTTACAAGTTACCAGTTTTCCATCTGAAAACTGCTTCCGCCCGGATGACGTCAGGTAGAATTTAAGTCCTCTCCCATCCGGACGATGAGTTAAAAGAGATGAACTTGTTTTACAGAAGAATGATTCTGCGATGGCTCTTAAAATAACGAGGCAATATCTCATTCTTTTCACTCGATTTATTTCGAAAAATGATGACTCAAGTATTTGTGCAACACGAGTGTACTGGAAACTCCTGCGATTTGAGGAATGGAGTATTTGTGTTTCAGTTGATATCGACTTTTGCACTAAAGAATGTCATTTGATTCCAGTACTTAAACATGCTTTGATGATTTAAATATGGTATGATAAAAACAACATTTGCAGATTAATTGTTTCGAGAGTACTTAACATAAAACACAGAATCAGGAATTTATTTTAAACATACAAAGAATCACGTTTGCCCGCTTAAACAAAAAAAAAATGCAAAAATTATATGGAATGTTAGGGAAGTTTAAGATTTGTATTCCATTTATGGAATGAAGTAATCGTTGCATAATATTTTACACATTTTAAGTTTAAACAAATTATTATTCATAAAGGTTAGAACATTCATTTGTGTTGGGTATATTTATTAATATTATTATCAATCAATTTCATACACGTTTTAAAGTGCCAGTGCTTTGTCAATTTTTTTATACATTAAATAATTTAAAACCCTTTTGTTTTATTTTGGCAAACTACATAAAATATAACTGATAACTGATCTGTACAAAAAATCTGATACCCAAAGACTAAGTAGAATAATAATATATATATTAATGTGAAATTTGTCTATTTCAAACTCAGTTAATATTTTTAATCTTATGCAATTAAAATATACTTTGGCATATTTCTATTGATCTAATTCTGGTACATGTCTTTTGATTTAGTTAAAATTATACTTTCAATACTACTTTGATCATCTCTTATTATTTAGTTTTAGGCTAATTTGGATAAGTTTGTTTTTCATTTTGAAACATTTTAATTTTTCATTTTAAAAAATTGAATTTGAAACCATTTTGTCACTATTAGAAAAACTCCTAATTCCACTTAAGTAAATATTTAAATACTGCACTTGTACAATATTTCAGTTTTCAAGCAAACTCTCTGTTTAAATTTAAAAAAAAATGTTTTTAATTAGCTTTTATGAATATTTCATACCTATCTGAATATAATATTTGCATAAATATTAAGTATGCTATGCATCGAAATGATTACATAAAACAAAACTTGAATGAATGCCTTTGAAGTGCATTAATCTCTTTTATAAAACTGATAGATAAAAAAATTGCAGTAATCATCTTTGAAAATTTTATACTAAGTAAATAATTTGAAATATAACATGTTTTGGAAAAGAACTGCATTATCAAAATAGTTACCTCATCTCAATCCTTTATGCTTTGTGTGACCTTACATGGATTTAATGGAAAAACCGGACAATAAAAACAAACAAGCTTAAAATCCCTCTAAGCTTAAAAATAACGACGTGTTTATCTAATTATAGGCTTTAAAAGAACTAATTATAATCCTTGTGCAAAAATTCGCAACGTTAAATAAAAGAGTTAATTCAGGGTGAGTTTATTTCTTTTACTTTCATATCACAAGACAAACCCATTTTAATTAAAGCGTAAGCTTTTTCATACTTGCGCTTTAAAGGCAACATTCTTCTTTTTCCTTTTACAAGTAAGCGTTAAGCACCTCGGTTATTGTGTAGGCGTAAAAACAGATTTTGTTTTAAATATGAATGGCGCAGCTGTTATTAGAATGTTTCTGTAGTAAATTCACCTAATTAGTGGTACAATGCCGTATAATTAATTTTCTTTCGCGTAATGCACTAAAGGTTATTTCATTTGTAACGTATTACCTGGGTTATAAAATGATATTGGATTTAAACCGATTTAATTAGGGTTATTGTTTTATGAGCAATAACGATTTATTTTGTTGAGCATAAAAACTGTCAAAGCTTTTAGCACTATCAGTTTCTATCAGAATCGTACATTGTTCAACACTGACGTCAAATAAGCAACAATAATTGAAAGAAAGCTGTTTAATTTAAATGTTAAGGATTCAAAAGATGCTAATCCTTTCTTTTATGTTTATTATTGTAACTGTTTTCATTATTGTTAATTCCTTAATGTATGTATTCCTCATTCTTTAATAATGATTTTGATGGCATTTATAATCCGTTTATTGTAGATGTTTTCTGTTTTTCATAGTGATAACTGAAAGTGCTGATTATATAGAGGAAAATTATTCTTACTTAGATAGTAAATTTTAATGATATATTTCTACTAAGATACCTAATAATGCTAGCTTTGAGAAAAAGTATATTATATTTTAGGTAGAAAGCTGATCGTTGTCTTATTATGTACCGATCAAGCAACTTCGGATTTCTGCTCGTCGGAAATATATTCTTTATAGAAAAAAAATATTTTGTTTTTTTTTATCTGGTCTATTCATTTATGAGTTTTAATAATAGAACTAAACAAAGAGAAAAAATTGGCGCATTTTTTTCCTAGATAAATGTGAAAATATAAGCTATGCAAAAGAAACTGTAAATGATGTTTATGGTCCAGATATGTGTAACAACCAGCTACGTGCAATTTTAGTATCATCGGTTCAGTTCAGCTATTTTTGATGTTGAAGATGTCCCTCGCACGAGAGCCTCGTAGACAAAATTATCAATAAAATATAAAAAAAAACTGTCGAAGTTGACACCTTGTTAGCTGTCGTAGCATCACCCAGAAACTAAAGATTGGCCTTAAAATAGTTTTCAACCTTTATTGTAAGTGAGAACTCGAGACAAGTTTCATAAAGTTCACTTAAAAATAATAGATTTCTTTTCCTCCTAAACTATTATGATCTGATAGATAATATGATAACTTATGATAAATGTATTCTATTTGGAAAAACTGAATTCACATTTTTCTCAACTTAATCCATGTTAAAAAAAATTCTTTAATTGATTTAACTTTGAATAGTTGTATTATAATATCATATCAATAACCCTATCATTTGAATAAAAAAAAATTCTATCAGCTGTAAGTTTTAAAATTTGATTTCAGACAAAGCTTCAAAACATATGAGAACTTAAGAAACATTTATTATAAATAGCAGAGTATATTTATGCCTCAAAGTAAATCCCTATCTTTGGAAGAGTACTCTTAATAACTGAATGTTCTCAGGACATTGATTTGTTTTAAGTTAAATGAATATCAAGGAAAAATCCTTGTATCGTAAATGACAGACTATTTGTACTTTAAGATAAATTGAGGATTTCGGAAGAATACCTATGACTGCAGAATATGTTAACTATTAATGTGCAGATTTTTGATGTTGAAAATTATTAAGGATGATACTCTAATTGGTACATGGAGTGATATCATAGTGCATTAGTTAACAAGGCTGAGTATTTTGGCATTTCCTTGCGTGATTCAAATGCTGAAAATGAAGATGTACTTAACATTCAAAATTAAACGATCTCGCTGATTACAAGGCAAAAGAGACAGATTTGGATAACAACTTACTAATAATATATTTAAAATTACCTTCATCATATCTCAAAGATATACTTAACAGAGGTTTCTCAATATCTGGTAAAATTCATGAGATAATCAAACTACTGGAAGAGGAACCTTACAGTCTTTTTAAATCTGTGTCTACATAATATATATATAATCCTTTTCTATTACTTGCTGAGGAATCATGCGTCATTTGCCGTAAACTTTTATAAAATAAAGAAAACATTGTCCACTCATGTGGGCAACAAGAATTTTCACAAGATTACATAGAGAATCATACTTTAACAAGAGTTTTTCAAATAAAAAGATATTATTCACAAACTGACGCCACCTTTATAACATTCTGCATACCTGCACATCGTAAAAGCAAAATGATCACTATACTACAACTCTTCTCCTCTAAAGGATCTAAACTTTGTCTAGAAAGACAACAGAAGCAACATCATCCAGCACTTGATTTTCTTACTGAATAGTCTTTCATTGTATAAATATTATCTGTACAACTCACTGATTATGTCAAATTTTTAGAATGAGCATTAGCGACTGGTATTTTACATTTTATTTTTAAGATTGTATATTTATATTTTGTAGCTATTAGAAGCTTAGCTTTTAATTATCTTCTTTTCCTGTGTTTCTTTACTGTTTAATATCTACTCATATTTTCATTTCAAATGTATATTTTTATTTTAATACAATTAAGTGTACATTAAATTAATTTTTGTGAAAAACCATGATGCAGATCATATTGCATAGAATTCAGTAGGCCTTAATGGCCCACCACTGTAAAAAATATTTTTTAAATAATTATTGAAATAGTTTCTCAACCAACTCACATAACACCTTGTAAAATGTGTCTATTGCACCATTATATTAAAGAAGTTAAGATAACCAATAGGTAACTACCTTAGATAATCAATAGGTCCTTCTTATCACTATCTATCTGTCTATTTGTAAATGCCACAAAACCAACCAACCAACTGTAGTTATATGTTAATATATTTATAGTCACCTAATTGCAAATAATATTAAATACTTACATAAAATTAGAGTAATATTTCCAAATAAATTTCAGAAGAAATTTTTTAACAATTTCCTTAAAAATAGTACTTTAGTATTGTGCATTTTTCAATTTGAAAATTCACAATTCTTATGGGATGAAATGTTGTTATTTCATAAGAAGTTTTAAATTATCTTTCTCCAAGTTTTATTTCTTTTTGTAGTGCCATCCAGACTGGCAGTATGGGTACACAGCTCTACTTTTTCAACTGAACCGCAATTAGGTATGGAGTTCGAATTCCTCAGGACACACATGCCATAGGTACTCGTTTATAGGTTAAGCAACCATTCATACAAGGAAAGGACAAAGACAGAAGAGAGAAAAAGTTAAAGTACTCCATACTGGAACCGGGGTTCGAACCCAGACCGTCAGGCAGGCTTACGACTAGACAGAGTAGTCGGCAAGTTTTCTTATTAAAATATTTATACCAAAAATTGCAGAACAAACACTATTTTTTAAACAAAATAATAGATAGGTTCATTCAAACTTATAAAAAAAATTTAAATATTCGAATACTGCATTAAAAACTTGTGCACACGCTGTAAAATAATTTCAACAAAACAATGTATTTTGCCAAACATAAACGGATATATTGTTAAAAAATGTATATTGTTGAGTAAAATGATAAAATAAAAAAAAGTTTTATTTTGCAGACACAATATACAAAGGAATTTTCCAATTTCTGATTCAATAGTTTGCATAGTTATAATTTTGTTTGTATAGTTTTTGTTGTTTGAAAAAAGAGAAAAGTATTAAAATAAATATTATGACACTCAATGTGTATATGTTAGTTTCAATATATTTTTAACTATTTTGTTTCAAACCAAAAGTGGAACAATAGCTATAATAGTTTAGCTATATACTAGCTAAACATTATTATCCAATTTATTTCATTTCTCCAAATTTAATTAGTTGTTTGAAATTAAATGCTGAATTTATGTAAGAAAAAACTATATAATTCTTTTGTTTTGCAAATTTTATAATCACATTGAAGTATATTTGAAAAAACTCATGGCTATTCCAGTAAACAATGTTTTTAAATTTTAAATTTTACAAAAATACAGCAAAGAAAAGCTTATTTTAATATTATAACATTTAAAAGTAGATGAATTTATACATAAATTCGAGGAATAATTATAAGAATAATGCTGAAAAGAAAAATAAGAAAAAAACAGAATTTCATAAGAATGAATATTGAAACTTTAAAAAGCTTCTGTTATAATGATGACCATGCCCTTGATTATTAATATAATTGTTAAAATAACCGTTTCCATCATGATCTCCAGTTCAGAAAAGATAAAAAAAAATGGAATTAGATTCTCAAAGTTTGAAATCTCTTTTATGTTAAGTACTTCTTAGTCATAATAAAGTTGGCAGTATTTTTATCCTCGTACATTTCCTGATACGTTGACATCGCCGACGTTTCGGGAAAAACGAAAATACATTCACTGCAGTAGGTTAAATATTTTTCCAAAATTGAATAGCTGGCAATCGATTTTCGAAAAAAAAAACTGCTATGGGAATATTTAAACTAATCAGAATCTGATGTTGATTATATTTTTCTCTATTTTTCTACACTCAGCTGTTGTTTCACATAGATGATAACTTTAAAGATAGAAAATATCTACACTGCTTAATTCTTGATATGAACAAAGTTCCGGAATGGTGTCCATATAGTGTATTAAAATTAACATTAATTCATTCAGTGTACTGAAATCAGCATATAGTGTATGCAAATCAACATCAACGATTTAAATTAATTACACATATTAAATTCATATTAATTATCTTGTGTATTCATATCACATTAATTCATATAGTTTATTTAAATCACACTAATTCAATATAGTGTGTTCAAATCACCTTAAGTCATACAGTGTATTCAAATCAAATTAAGTGTTACAGTGTATTCAAGTCAAATTAATTTATATAGTGTATTCAAATCCCATTAAATATTTAGTACAGACTATTCATATCAGCATATAGTGTATACAAATCAACATTAATGCTTTAAATTGAGTACAAGCTTTGTAATCAAAGTTATGAATTGAAGCATAGTTTATTTTAAGTAAGCCGCAGACAAATATCCCGATTAAATTTCATTCCATTGCAGGCCATCCTTATTATTCAATTTCGAACAAAAGTTGGAGATACAGAGTAATGAATTAATTTATAAAAATTTATTATAACCTACTATATATAATTAATAAATATCTTGAACTATATTTGTTTGAAAAATGCATGTTCGATAAAATTTAAATGTGTATATCTACAGTTCATATCCTAAAGACCTTTAAATTTTCCTTTTTAATTAATAAAAGGGGAAATTAGTTTCATCTATTGTTTTTAAAATAAGATTATTGTTTTGAAAAAGTATCAAGTGTTATATTATAAGTATATGAGATTAAAAATAAGTATATGAGAACCAACTTACTTTGTATTTTAGATTAGTTATAGTTTACCAATTGTTTATAGTGTTAATAACTGAAATGGTCATACTATTCCTTAAAAAATTGCTTGCTGTCAATAGTTATTCATACTAAAATATACTTTAAAATAGGATTTTAAATTGATTTGAGAGTTATTAATCAAGAATATTAATTTACTGCTCGTAATTAGAAAAATATACATGTATAATTTATAATTATTTATTATTTTTTAGATGTTAGTATTTAAATACTTGCTTTGTGGAAACATTATCTTAATGCCAGTTGTGAGTTTCTTTGCAGTCAACATTTTTTGATAACTGAGCAATTAAGAAAATAGATCGCAGACTGTGTAAAGGCAGCGAGGAACCAATAAAGGCAAACTTCGTCCATACTTAATGCCCGTCACGGCTGCATTATTATGTAAGTTCTTTTCAAGCTGCACTTCTGTGTAAGTACATATAATCCTCCAACGCCAACCGCATTCGCATCGTCAACTTTTTCTAGTTTTCGCCCGCAGAACTTAAAAATCCCCAACTGAGTACCTAACATCATTTTTATTTTCACACGCCAATTCTAAACAACCATAGAAGGGAATAAAATGAGCGTGAAAACAAATGTAGCGGGGGACACTTCTAGAACTGTTTTTATCTGGGTCTGACTTTTTATTATTATACCTCTCCGCCATTTCTTTTTTTTTTTTACTTTCCTTGTACTCATCCGCATCTTCTTGCTTCCACGAGAGTGAGAAGAAACAAAGAAGATGATTGCTCTGCGCTCTTGAGCCTCTTTTCCCAAGGGAATTCTGCTTCGTCCGCTAATTATTTGTTTTGTGCCTCGTGACCGTCACTCCCTGTAAAGGACAGGCCACTAGAGATAGGGAAGACTCGCGTCCTTGTAAGGGAGAACCTCTTCCTTTTTCCCTACACTTTCCCCCATGCTACCATGGAAAGCAAAGCTTCCAGGCTTTATTTCTGAACATAGCTAGATTATTTTTTACTACGAATTTTTTTCGTTTTGTTATTTTTTGATATTTATTCCTAAAGGAAAGTGCCCTGTCTTACAGCTTCCGAGCTCTTATCTTTTACATTATTTACGCAAGTGTGCTGGCATATATTTCGAGTTTTTTTTCTCCTTGTAAGCAGCTTTTTAAAGCTTTATTGAAACACATCATTAAGCAGCTTTTTTCATCTTTTATGTTCTGTTCTTCTGTGTTCTGGAAAAGATTAATGCACTCTGATGACTGGGATTATTATTTTACTTACCTTGCGCTTATAACAGAAATTAATAAATTTGGACATTGTTTCAAAGCTTGCTTCAGCATTTGTTTGAGACAAAGGATTAAATGAGCATTGAATTAAGGAAGTTATTGAATCAACTTTATCGATTCTTAAAAAAGTCATTAACTTTCATGTTTGAGAGTCTCAATTAAATAAGTGCAATTTTAAAGAGCGAGCTGGTGTTCATATGTCTAAAGTTACAGTTCAACAATGGGATGTTTCTATAGATACGATGTTTAAGATATAGTACAAGAAAATGAAATTTTTCATTTTCAAAATTACTGCAAGTTACACACAAAATCAAATTTTTTTAAAAAAATTTTATTTTATTATATAAAATAAATTAATTAGGAAATAAAATTAATAAAAAATTAGATTTTTTTATAGTTTAATTTATTTAAGCATAAATGCATTTTTATTCTCAAAGTGGAAGGACGCAAGCCAAATAAAATATGATAAAAAATATTTTTATTCATACAAGATTATTTAAAATATTACCTTTTTTATAGAAGGTTATTTTGCGAGCCATGTTTTGATATTTTTTTCAAAAATGCAATGCATGAACTTTTTTTTCAATTTAACTTATATATTTATGGATTACTTTATATAACAATATGTTAATTTTACTACATTTTACTCTTTACTGTAGTTAATCAGAGACAATAAGTGGGCATTTAACACACTAGTTCTTTAAATACATGTCAATTATATCCATGTTAATAACTAAAACTAATATATTATAAATATTAAGTATTATATTTTTCTTAAACATAGATAAGAAAAAAGTTTCATGATTATATACATATTTAATGATTAAGTCCATCAAATCTGGAAACTGAAATGCAAGAAATTCCACGATGAAAGAGCTTTTGATCTTAAAATATCCAAAATGATAATTAGGAAAATTAAGAAGGAATTCTTCCTAATGAGTGCACCCAAAGATATCGTATCAAGGTAGTATTATAACTGTAATTAAGTTTAACGCGATGAGTAGTTTCAGAGTTGAAAGTAATTCTCTTTTTCTCTTTAAGTGAATATAATAAAATCTTAAAAATAAAAAAAATTCCCCACCCAAAGAATTTAATGCAACAAAATTTTATTTGTAGTGAATTAATTACTCGTATTATATAGTTTATATTATATTGTTTTTAAAATGTAGAATTGTTCATGATGTGGCAACTCAAACAATATTTCTAGTATAAATGTATTCAAGATAGTTGTCAGCAATTTCATCATATTATCTAAAAATTCTTATACTTTAAACATTGATTTTAATGTTATCAGGAATTTTGATAGTTTTTACAATTACAATAGAAATGTGGAATAATAAATTTTTCAACCACAAAATCTTGTTACAAAATATAATTTATGAGACAGTTTTAATAATTGATAAGTGTTTCAAAATAGATGTAAAAGGTATTAGTATATAAATTAATTTATAAACAATTATGTAAATTCATTGCCTTAACAGTGTTTTGAAATGAAAATTTCTAATTATCATAAAAGAATATATAGCAAAGCATAAATAAGCTCATAGCTCATATACGTTTTAATATAGGAAATATAT
>JAPDSC010165022.1:92702-111448 GCA_026290005.1 Latrodectus geometricus
TATATATATATATGAGGGACAATTGCAGCTTAACTTAAAGAAAATTAATGATATTAATTTTAACTTTATACTAATGCAATAAAAAATAAAATATGCTTATTCCCTATAAATCTTAGTAAATAACATTTTAGCTCATTACATTATATTGATAGAGTATATTTTTTTGAATAAACATACTTGTTGTGAATATGATTAATCATGAAAAATAATGAATTTATATACTGTTTTTGGTAATGCTTTGCTATCAAATCAATATCATTGAATAACTATTTTTATTTTCCTGAAGTTGTATTTCTTTTCCGGATTTGATAATACCGTGACATTAGTTTTTAAAAAATCTGTATACTCTTTGAAATTTATTAATAATATCATGTACTAGATAATATCCACATAAATATTGCATAAAATTATATTTTAAAGGATAGTTCACTGTGTGCGTATTATGAGTATGCAGTTATCAATTCCATGTAATGTTTGTTCTTTTTCATTTTGGAATATATTCATATTAATGTTCCTAATGACTCAATAATATTTGTATCATACACGGGAATCATCATTTTTTACTTGTTATCATTTAAACAAGAAGTTGCATCGTATCCCATAAAATAGCACCACAAAACTCTAAAGAAATGTCTTCCTAGTAAGTAAATAGAATGAACTATTTGGACGTAAATCTGACAAAATGAAAACTCTGGGCTTACTAGGCCATCCAGCGTGGATATAAAGTGGAGTATCAAATTCGTATTTTAGGAAACTGAACCTAACCGGATTTAAAGAGAATTTCCTTTTCATGCTCTGGTGACGAGAAAGAGTTTAATGCTTAACTTTATGAAGAGCATTTTCTAAGAAGAGAGAGAGTGAAGAGCTGAGATAAGAGCTTAGGTTTCACACTTATAACAAAAATTTAGAATTTAGTAACTTAGATATTACAATTCAGGCCTTTTACAAAGTGAATATTTGAAATGTTTTTTTTTCTCAATCATTTTAAACCAAAAACAATAATTTGCATTAAAGTTGATGAAAACCAGATTTAAAATTTTTTAGGTGCTAAATATGAATGTTTGTATATAGTAGCAAAACAAACAGCTATATAAATCTTGCTTTTCATGCAAAAAGTAAAATAGAGAATAATCATACATTGTAATTATTGTATAACTAAATATTCATGAATTGCAGAAAATAGAATCATCAGGTTGAAATTGTTTTTAATGTGTATGTTAAAATTAAAAAGACATCGATAAATATTTTTAATGTAAAGTTTATTTATAATTGCATCTAATTTAATGATAAAACTATAATATATGTATTAATTTTTGAAATAATGTATTAAAAATTGGATATACTTATATATTTGTGTTATTAAATCTTTTTTTTTTCAAAATTCAATTTGAAGGAACTGTTTTTGATGGCTACAGATTAAACAAAGTATAAAGAGAAAATTTAACAGTAGATGCGAATCCAGATTCAACGTGAAGTATTTAATTTTGACTAAAACCAAAGAACAACGGCATGAATGTCTTGAGGACTCATCTAAACGAAACTGGCTAAATGTGCACCATATAGCTCAGTAGAAAAAAATGTAATATGCTATTTAAATAGATTAATCAGAATTGAGATTCAGGATTAAAATGAATCAGCATGAGAATATCTTAATTAATCTAAAATGAGAATCAGGATAAGGATAAGACAGAATAATCAAAATGAAAATATTTAATCAAATACGAGCATCAGAAGGAGAATGAATCAGAATAATCAGAATGAGAATAATTATTTATCGTAATTAGAAATGACAATCTTGATACGTTTTATTACATTGTTAGAAATCGGTTTTATTTCAACTCAAGCAGAGTTCGGAGATCAAAAATAATAAAATAATTTTTTTTGTACATTGATTTTTGTGTTCCTAAGAAATATCTTAGGAACACAAAAACATTTAGTTGTTGAGTACTTAAACATTTACTTGTTGATCAATTTCTCTGAAATTATTGAAAAATTTTGAAATTTAAAAAAGAAGTCTTGAAACAGAAAGTCATTTTCCTGGTATAATTTAAAATAATTAATAAAATTATCAATGACTCGGATATTTTCTGGATCATTGCATAGCTCTGTAATTGCATGGGATAGAAATAACTGTTCGCAATGCACGTGGGAGACATTTAATTGTATTAGTGATCTTTATCGAAATAACCATCGTGCCGTGGCTTCCATTGAAAGATGGATACCAAGCTTTCCGTAAAAAAATTGTGTTTTAATACTTTAATGATATGTGTTAAAATATTCACTGTTTGTTTTGACTTGTTTATATCTTTGCATTTCACCATGAAATGAAGTCTCTCGTATATTTGTGGTGAAATCAAATCAAATGAAGTGTGGAACGTTTTAAAATACATTTAGCAGCGAAGTTATGAAATGCTGAAATCGCGACTACTTCCACCAACGCTCGAAAGCATTTCCGATCATCGATGAATTGAGAAAACTGAAAATCATTCGCTGTGCAAAAGCGATAAATTTAAAAAAAAATAATAATAAATATCATTATTTTTTAAAAAAGAATATAATCAAAACTTTTCTATAAAAGCCAAAAGAAAGGACATCTGATGAATTACAGATTTTGTCTGCATCTGCAACTGTTACATATAAGATGTAAGTTTATAAAGGAGTTAAGAACCACATCCGCTCTTGAAGCAAACCTAGTTCTAGAATCACTTACATTGTTTCTTAATACAGAATTCACATTACAATTAAATCATTTAAGAATATTATAATCAAAATTTTGAACTGGAACATAGTATGCTTTATATTAATCAGAAATGGGAATCTTGATATATGCTTCATTCCATCCATTCCATATGAAGCCTATTTTATTTCATCCCAAAGAAAATTGGGTGGCGTAGCATAATAAGAATTTGCTGTTGTTGTGAATTATCATCCAGCTGCCTGACGAAGATAGATAAAATTCATTAGACCGCTTACCTTAAGGATGCCTAAAATAAGAAATGGAGCACGAACATATTGTCCTCTCTGGAAATCCCCGAGCAGTCGTAGTTGTGCTCAGCAGACGCTTGCTGAGCTTTAATTTATATTACTGAAATAATATTTATATTAAAAATTTTAGAGAATACATTAATATACCGATAATTATAATAAGCATAATTATATTTATTGTTTCATGCATCACACATGTTTAAAAGCATTACAAAATATCTAATTTTTATGCAGATATGTTCAATATTCTTGAAAATATTTATGTTAATGTTGGTTAACTAATGTTCTGTTGGGGCAAAAAAACTTAAAAATTATTTCAGAGGGAAGAAAAAGATAAGTCAAATGGTAAAAAAAAAGAAGATTAATGTATTACATAAAACTATCTAGACCAAATAATTGACAACTCAGAAAAAATGGTGTTCACACAATTGCAAAGTATATTTTTTTCTGAAAGTCATGCATCAATATTTAATCGTGTTAAATTATTTGATATAATAAACTTAAATTATTTATAAAAGATGATTATTTCCCTTAAAAATGTACAAACAAGAATAAAATAATTAAAATCAAGTTTTTACTTAGAGAGTTTATTAGCCTTTGTTAATTTTATATGGATGCATTAATAAGGGTCTTATTACTCTTTTGAGCAAGACTAATTACATTTTTTTTAAAAAATTAAAAAATTAAAGTGCATGTTTATCGTTAAATAAAGGATTACTTGAGTGATCAACCGAGTGAACTGATTCATCTGTAAGGCAACTCGCGCTTCAGAGTGAATCCACATATTTCAGAAGTTGAGTACCTTTAGTGGCAAAGAAACAAAGCAGGAAACGCTGAGCAATTCAAAGCAAACACTGTTTAATTGCTGCCTGTAAGCGAAACATTCTTTTGACATTCATTCGATGATTTCTCTCTTAAACCCCAGACTTCTGATCCACCCTCGTTTCTGAAGTAGTTTCGTTACGAGCCAAGGTTTCCCAAGTGAGGCACTTCAAGAAATTCTCGCCATCCCTCCTCTCAACAATAAGATTGTTCAGATGTCTTGTTAAGATCGCGTGAGAGACCCTCCACATCGTTAAGGCTTAAGACGATTTTCCACACATAAGATTTCACACACTTGTTATTTTTATTCCCATTCCTCTTGGAGTGCTTGCCATTGAGATAAAGGGAAAAAAAATAACGATTTCAGGCAACTGCAGATGGATAACGGAACGTTAAATCGGATTTAAGTATCTTAAATGTTGCAATAATAAGTAAGTAGTGTCAGAAATAGAAATAAATATACAAACACAATTATTTAAATAAATATATTAGATTTCAATTCCGATTTTACATTCATTGTGACTATTTAATTTTAAACAAAATAGACTTGCGTATTACAATCATTAAAAATAATTGCAATTTTATTTTTTCTTGTTTTTGAAATGCTTTGCTATGTTTGCATCTCCACATCGATAAAATCATGAATATAACACACACTCGATAATGCTATATTTATATATTTGAATGAAATATGAAAACATATTTATTTTTCTTAGAAAAATTATCATTTGATTATGAATGAGAAATCTATGTCCATTTTAAGCAAACTGTAGCTGCATGATTTATTTATCTTAAATATTAGATGCTAAATACTAATAAACAAAACAGAATACACTCGATGATTTTTACTAGCACAAATATATCATTATTTTTTCAAAGATGTTACTTTTAAAAAATAATTAAATTAAATTTATTTAATAGCCCAACCTAGTGGTTAGAGTAATTAATTACAGATGAGGAGGATCTGTGTTCGAATCCCAGCTCGGACATGGATGTACTTTCTCTTTGTTTCTTGTCCTGGCGCAGGTTGTCCTTTTTGGACCTTGTGTGTGCCATAAAACCAAACCAACCGTTTCTTGTCCTTTCCTCAGATGATGGATGAATGTGGCCCGCCCTATAAATGGGTTTGTGGTGGTGTGGCGTGAGCGATGCTACACGTACCTCTGTGACTTGATTCACAGGTGCCCACCGGGTAACAATAAAATGAGTAGCACTTTCCGGCCTTGTTGCGGCAAATGGGCAATGTTACTTACTTGTTCAAGGGTGACCACCATTAGAAAAAAAATTATATTCTAATATATTTTATGAAATTATCTACGGTAACACTGGAACAAATATTGAGAAATATTGGTAGACAAAATTCAAATATGAAATCTAAAAATAATAACCGTACAACAAGAGGACTTTTTTAAAATTACTTTTTTATAACCACATAATCTGAAATTTAAGTTTAAAGGATATTTCAAAAACTTGACTAAAATAAATACAAGTAGATCAGTACTAAATCTTTTCACTGCGTATTTCAAAGAGCAATTTTATTTTCCAATGATTCTTTTTAACATTTAGCCTTAAGTAAGCAAAAATCAGCCTTTACCATACAAAAGATTATCATGCTTCATATTATTCAAGAGCTATTTTGAATAAGGATAGCGTGAAACAAAAGCTGGAATAAAATACTCGTTTAAACATGTTTTTCTTGACTTTTATAGAGAATAAGTATAATTTAAAGTATACATTAAAGTTTTATCTTGAATTTGCAACCATATGAATTGAGTACTTTGTGTTTTTATGCAGAAAACAAAGTATTTTTCTGAAATGTAAACTCTGTTTTGTATGTAAGCGTAAGCGTTCTGATATGTGTTAAAATAATGTAACTATTTCTTAGAATGCGTTGACATTTCAGACGTTCGTGTTATTTACTCCTTCATTCACTATGGCTTTCCTAATATTTTAACTAATATTTGAGTATTCTCTGTTTACACTGAATTTCCTGTTGTTGTAATGCATTGTATATTTTTATCTCTTCTCAAGTAAAAGTATTGTATAACGCCTTAGGCATTGCTTTTTACAATTGTAAATTATAACAAAAGAAACGTTTTCTAAGCAAATTTTACACATATTTATTCATCTGCTTTTTTCATCCTATGTTTGACATTACATACACGCAGATATTACTTTAAGAAAACCTGAATTTATTTTCAGAATAAGCATGTATTCTCTATTTTAAACATGATTGTAAGACAATGGAAGAAACAAAGCAATATGTATGCTTCGTTTTTTCATTTAAATAAAGAACATGATATTAAAAAAATGACGATAAAAATTCGATGGTTGTGTAATGGGATTTATTTTTTTCACACAAATTAGTTTAACTCAGACTCATAAAAGGGAAGATTTAAAAAACAAACTCATTATTTTAAGATACATGACACACGAGAATTTTATTTGATTTTATGACTATCAACTTTCAACTCTCTTTGCATACAGATTTTAGATAAATAAATTTTACAATAATATATCCAAAATTAATGAAAGGATGAATTTTGAATATTATATCATATTAAAAAGGTTACAGGCTACATGTTTTTATACGCATATATGTAATTAACACAAAACATTAAATAGACACAAACGCTATTTTCTGCAGCAGAAAGTGCTGCAGAGAAGATTGCAAAAGTAAATACAAAATATTAAAGTATTATGCAGCCATGAAAAACAAATTCAAGTTACATGGACTGATTTTATGGCCAACTTCACGATGTTCTGGAATTCAAAATTCTAAGACTTGATGTCATCTTGAATGCATGTTTGTCCAATATTGGTCAAAGCAATCCATTTATCCATCAATTAATATATATACATATATTTTATTATGGATATTTATAGAATATATATATATATATATATATATATATATATATATATATATATATATATATATATATATATATAACTGCCTATTTGCAACAAGACTTTTAAATTTTTATCCAATAATAAAATAGATCTTTCAAATAGTCCTGGGCAATTGTAGGTAATGTGGTAAATATATAGTTCATTTAAGTTAGGTATAGTATATTTTAACTGTTTTTTTAAACATGGAAGACATTAATTAACTTTAAAATAATTATTTTGCTGATATTCATTAAAATCAAGAATTATATATTCTTGTCTAAGTTAATTTATTATTAAATATTTTTTGTTATAATTAACAGATCTTATTTCTTTATCTTTACCTTCCATATTATTAAAAATAATCAATTTGAAAATATCTTTTCTGTTTCACGGGAAACTTGCTTTTATGATTAGATGAATGAATATTTAAAATGCATTCCATTTACATTAGGATAATTCTAAAAAAAAAAAAAAAAAAAACAGTCTGGCAGCAACGATTTGTTCATAAGAAATGAAATTTTAATCCTTTCTTTTAAGGAAAAATATCTTTTGAACAATGAAACAATGTCTTATATCAGTATTAAAATTTTTATTTCAGTTTACTCGCTTTAATATGAGTCACTTAAACTTTGGTAAAAAAATGACAGTATAATGAAATTGAATGTATTTTAATGTACATAGTTAGAAAATGCATTATTTTATGATTGCTAATGCCAAGAAATTTTTGGTGTAACCAATTAACAAAAGCAAAATATTGCTAAATTTGTATACAAGTTTAAATATAATTTTAATGAATATTACTATGATATGAGTTATTTATTCCTTTAAGTCATGAAATTGCAGTATTTTATTGCTACTAAAACAAAGGAATGTTAATAGAATATTACAAAGGAATATTATATAATACCTAATGAAAAAATAGCTAAATTTGCATACCATTTAAATACAATTGTAATGGGTAGATATTATAAGTTACTCATTTATTAAGGTTACGAAGTTGCAAAATTTAATGAATCTAATGACATAAAAAATTTGGCTTAGTTAAATTAAGAAACTTAAACCATAACTAAATTTATATTCATGAATAAATAAAATTTTAATGAGCAGCTATTATAAATTTTTCTTTACATAAGGTTCAGAAACTGTAATATTTTATGAAAGTATCAAAACAAAATAATTGGTTAAATCTAGTTAACAAAATTAAACTACAGCTTTACCTGTGTCCCAGTTTAAATATCATTTTAATGAGTAACTGTTATAAAAAGAACCCATTCCTTAAACTTAAGAAACTGCAATATTTTGTAAATGTAATGGCAAAAATTATTTAGTTTAATTCAGTTTACAAAATAAAACTATACTTAAATTTGCATACAATTGTAAAATCATTTTTATTAAATAATATATGCATTAAAATTTATATTTTAATGTAATCAGACAGCATTGTTTTTAAAGAAAATAATGCCAGTGACAAATGCATTTAAATAAGTTGCAATATGAGAAGAAAATGTACAATAGAATATAATACATATACATAAATAATTAATATTATGATTAAAATGTTATTATAAATTTTTATACTAAATGTCTCGTTTTATGTGCGATTGATTATATTATACATTTTCAGTGAATTTATTAAATGAGCTGAAACAATTTTCTTATTCAATATTTGAAATTAATGAATGTAATGTAATGGGTTTCATATCGAATCAAAATAAGAATTTTAAAAGAGTTATTAATGAACTATTCATAAATGATTAAATAGTGTGTTCGAAATATAGCTGAAAACCTCAACATTTATTCTCGAGTATGATGTTTTTCTTTTTCATGCATCATATTTCTTGAACACATTTTGTGAGTTTGAATTTTATTTCATTTCACTGTTCAAAAGCAATTTTTCTGAAGCAGAATTTTAAGTAATTATTATTTTCCAAGAAAACACATTTGCTTATTTCATTGGAAATTATTATTTCATTTGGTTTCATGCTTCTTTTAATGGATTTTGATATTTAAAATGGGGGGAGGAGTGTTTTGTAACAAATATCATTCATAACCTTTGGTATTCTACAAAACTGTATTTGTTCTTCTATAATTATAATAATTAGCCCTTGAAGAAATTCGAACACGTAATTAAAGTGGAACAAAAGAAGAAAACAGAAGTGGCATTTTTCTGAATTCTATTTTGAAATCCAATTATTTCTGAGAATTCAACTTAAGAATAAAAGTTCATTGGAGTAATTTTGAAGAGCATTTTTGTATTTAAAACACGGTTTCATATTGATTATTTTATAAAGTATTTGCATTAATGCCCATTCCGTTATTAAGTTGGATTGTTTATAACGTTGTTTAGTGCTATGGGAAATAAGATTGTTTCAGAACTGTTTTTTTATAAATAAATTTGAATAACAATCTTAAACTGAGACAGTATAATCTTTTTGTTTTATCAGATTATAGGTTTCGTAGAACCCTCTTTTAATTGAGAAAGCATTTAAAGTTTGTGTTAAAAATTTACTGTTTATAAATGTGCTCATGTTTTTTTAAATATTTTGATGCAAAATAATATGTCCTGGGAAATAGGATATTTTTTTTTATTAAACTTTCTATGAAAAGAAATAAAGTACTTTTTCAAATTCAAAACATTTCCAATTTTTCTTTAATTTCTAAGCGAATTTGCCAGATTTATATGAATCGAAAGCAAAAAAAAAAAAAAAAAAAAAAAAAAAAAAAATTAAATTTTTAAAGTATTTTTGTGTAATTGAATGGAAAACTTCTTTTAGAACATTTAGCTTTTCTTTAAACAGTATACAATTTTCTGAACGAAACAAATTAATTTAATTTTACACTTTAATTTAATAAAGTACTAATAAGACAATTTTCCTTTAAGTTATTTTATATATATGTGTAAAACACGTTTCTTAATCATAAAAA
Source organism: Latrodectus geometricus (assembly GCA_026290005.1). NCBI lineage: Eukaryota > Metazoa > Arthropoda > Arachnida > Araneae > Theridiidae > Latrodectus > Latrodectus geometricus. The sequence goes on from JAPDSC010165022.1 coordinate 102,327, forward strand.
TATAATTACAAATTATGTAATCTTATTTCAACATTATCGAAGTTTTAATTTAAAAGAATGCATGAACGGTGTGTCAATAAAAATAAATAAGAAATTATACACCAACCAACCCCCCCTCTAACAACTGTAGCTGTTTGGCATAATGTTCCAAATATTGGAAAAAAACACGTTCTGGTTATAATTTTAGCAACATCGTCAGGAGAGTGCGGAGGTTCAATTTACATTGCAAAATAGCTTCTGTCCCCAGAAGTTGTGTAATGTACATCATCGTTGCTCCCCACATCACTGTAGAAAAGTCACCAGAAGGACAGGTACACGCCCCGCTATTGGTTATTTTTTCAGCACACCCTACTTCAGTAGGGCTTGTGAACTTCTTAATGTACTGATAGATATTAATATATCCTTTTCGTAGCCCTTTGTAGTAATATTCACTGCTGCAAATCGATATCAAATGGTGGTATAGTTTTATCGATCATCGATATTTGAAGGATTCAGCTGCATCGTAATCGATGTAGCGTCATCTGTTTTACCAAACATGTTATTGTTATTTCATCAGCTTCTAATAATGCTTAATAAATTTCTTAGAAGAAAATATGCAGAAAAATGTATCTAGGTTGAGTTGTTTATTAAAATATCAATAAATTCTTACCTATTTGATGTATAGCATGCTAACAATCGATAGTTTCAGCATAAGAAATTATCTTTCTCCTAAAAGATCCTTTTACACTTTCTTAATCCTTAATTACCCCATAAATAAAATTTTATTTTATGGAATGTGCTTCAGTGCTTCAATATTAACCCTTGTTTATGAAAATCTTAATACTAACGTTTTACTTTTAAGAAATGTTTTTCTTATGCATAAAAATGACATTTGACAGTTATCATTACAAAGACATCTAAGAAACTTATTGGTCTTCATTAATTACTGTTGAAACATTTTTCCTTGTTCTCTTTACTGCTGATATTGACAAATTTTCAAAATGATTCTGATATAGTGTGAGAAAGATATTTTTTTTTGAAATACAAGAAGCAAAGAAATAATTTTTCTATGAATTCTTATAATTACACAAATTTCAAATAAATAAAAAATAAAAAAGAATTAACTGAAAATTTTTGATGGGGTAGTTAAGGAATTCAACATATAATTATATATATAGATATATAATACAGATATATCAATTAATTACATACAAGTTTACAGAACAATTTTCATTAAATATTAATATATGATATTGTAATAACAACATGAAATAAGAGAAAAAAGCAATGTATCTATTTCTGCATTTTTATAATAAATTACTAGTTATTATTAAAATATATATAAATATAAATGTGCAAATATAAATATATTAATTTATTTTACAAGTTTAGAGTATAACATTTACTCCATATTAAAATGATATTACGATGGCAAAATTAAATAAGAGAAAGAAGTAATGCATCTATTTCTGCAATTTTAAATTAAATTACCAGTCAGAAAATATTTCGAAGATAATCCTATCTGTTCCTTCAGACACAAACGTTTTCCAGTTGTATTGATTCTCGAATAAAGGAATTCATTTCCATCATAGTAAAAGAAAGGGAAAATGTTTATAGAGTATTCCACTCTTTTTCTTCGGGTAAAGGCTAAGGATTGTAAAATGGGAATCCACACGTTCGTGACAGTTTATGTCAAAATGTTGGACATTTCTCTTCTCTCTCTCTGGCTGTGCGGATTGTCAGTTCCTTTAAAGGAATGCTCCCTCTCCGCCTTTTGCGTCATATTCTAAGCTCTTTCCAAGAAACCCTAAGCTCGAATGCGCACCATTACGACTCACCAAATGCAGTATGTTTATACACATATATAGATATATATGTATATGACTTCTTTTGTTTTTTCTTGCGGAATGTATATTTTTCTCGATATATTTGCGAAAAAATAAAAGAGTTGGATTTGCTTCTTATATAAAGATAAATATTTTTCGAGATGGTTAGGAAAGTGCTCTTTGAACAAGAAACTGGACATTGGGGTGAGCGTGGACACCGAACTCGCATATTTGAAGAGCCAAGTATTACTTGGCTACTCAAAAATATTTTTATAAGTATTACTTACAAAAACATTTTTGAGTTTTTCTAGTGAACGTGAAATGATAAAAGAGAAATATATCGCGCGGAAGAATTCTTTTCTTTATTTAGTGTAAAATAAAAGTTCTTATTCTTCAGTTGGTTGCGCATATTTCGGTATTAATTTTTCACAAGGATATTTTTGTACACCATCCAATGATTATTTTTTCAGCTCAATTAATAATTTATTTTTTAAATAATTTTAATTAAATCCTTCTAAATTAGTAAATTTTAATTAAAAGGAATACTGCTGACTCTTTAGAAATAAACACACGCAATGTTATTCATTAATATGTGTTTTATCTAATATGATTATTTATTTTAAAACAAATTATCTTCATTTCCATTGAATAACAATTTATGATTTTAATCTTTAAAATATCAGAAAGATTTATGTGTTATTTATATCTTAACGATACGATATATATTGTGAGAGTATATCAACAATATCATAATATTATTATAATCTTTATAGAACAATATAATATTGGGTTATAACTTTATATCAGAATATTATATTATGATAAATATCGTTAAAGAAAAGATATTTTTTAATAATTTTTCACCTAATTTTATGAAAGAAACAATGCTTGATGTTACCGTTTTATAACAAACAGGTACAGGTATGAAACTTCAAAGATAATAACACTAAATAGAAATCACAAGAGATTTGTACAGCGAAATAAAAAGAAATTCTATTTAACTAAAGATATTATATTATGCCAAAAAATGAAAAACTTATATACTTTTGCTAAAATCGAAATTCTATTTATCAGTCATATTTACTCTAATTTATAACCAATTCAAATTTATAAAAATTAAATTAAATTTGAATTTAATTGAAATAATTATTCTTTTTTCAAGTATAAATGTATAATAAGTTTACAGTATTGATTGAAATTAACGAAAAGTATGCAGATTTTATTCAATAGTAATTTAATGAATAGTAAATTACCTTTTAAAATGACTTGGTGAGTTAAGCAAAATTGTTAAGAAAGTAATCAAGAAATAGAAGTAATGCAGTAGAAGATTGTCTCACCGTATTTGACTTTAATCAAATGTATTTCTAAATGTGTTATATAACTCTTATTTAAGTGAAATTGAAAACAGAGTCGTTTGATACTTTCAGATTTTGATATCGTGTGCTGATAGAATTTTTCTTATGCTAAAATTTTGTTTCTAAAATTTTATTTTTGGCAATGCGAAGTTTTTCAGAGTGGTTTTATTGAAACATTTAGCAGTCTAGTATGGTACATTATATTTTGAAATTTCGCTCGTTCAGACTTTTTCTTTAAAAACAGATTTTGGTGTTACATATACCTTGGTAATTTTTTTTATTTTTATTATTTTTTATAGGCAACTTTGAATTTATTTCTTCTGAACCATATTTCTAAGTGAAATCTGAATGTGTTGATGTAAATTTATGTTTACCATGAAACTTAAAAATCGTACAGGCTGTATTCTAGAGAATGTAAGAAGGTAAAATAAAAGACACTTTCTCAATTTTATTGCAATGTAGGAGACTAAATATTATTTTCCTCACAGAATTTGATGAAGCCGAAGCCATCTACTGTTACTGGAAACGCCATTGTGTGGTCATAACTACCCCTTCGATGTAGAAACATTTTTCCTCATTTTCTTTATCAATTAAATACATTACTTATTAATTATTAGAATATTTTCAGTTTAAATCACTTTCTATTAATTCTATTCATGATTTCGTTCTTATTTTATATTTCGTTACATAAAAAATGTTATGCTTCAACATTAACCATGAGTTTTGCATTGCGCCATTTTTTTTTTAACTAAAAGAGAATTTTGTGCTTCCCTCACGCAAGAAAAAATACTCCAAATTAAGACAAAAAAGTTGAAGAAACTTTCTCATGAAAAAGAAATTGTCATTAGAATTCCATGACTATTATAGATACGTCAGAATCAATATCAATTACTCGATTTTTTTTTTACATTTTTGCATATTATTTTGCGCGTTATTGTTCATTTAATTAACTTAAGTTTTAAAAATTTTGAAATTAATTTTTAATGCAAGAAGTTAGTAACCTTTTATTTATATTTAAGTGATTCATGTCAAGAATAAATAGCAATTTTTTAACTGTAAAATTATAACTAAGATTAATGGCTATTTTTCTACTATAATATTTAAAAACAAAATATTATGAGATTTACTAAGCAAAAAATTTACTTCATTTCCTAATCTGAAAAAAACTTCTGGTTTAATATCCGTACATTGCATTAATTCAATTATTTAATATTAATAGATTTTTGCATCATAGTAATAAGTATTTTTTACAACAATTATTTTTCTTAATATTATTTTTAAGATAATAATAGTTCATAGAGCTGTATACAATATTGTATAAAAATATGATACCAATATATTTGTATTCCATAGACATTTGATTATATCAAATACTTTTCAAATTACTGAGGATTTATTTTAATATACATTTAAATTAAAATGTTTAATACATTAATACATTAATAAATACATTAAATAAAAGTTGTGCTTATTTAAAAAATTTTATATTTTTAAATAAGCACAACACATTCTCTTATTTCACAAAAATGTTAATGTAAAATGCTATAAATGTTTTTGGTACATTGACTCATTTTTTGTAATTGTTATATAGAAAAATGATTGTTTTAAAAATTATTCAAACAATTTTTTAATCCTCTCAACATAACAACAACCTTCTAAATAAATGTAAAATATTTATATTTCTAAAAAGATTAATAATGTTATTAAATCATTTAAAATGGTTATAAAAATATTAATTGATTTTATAGTCATTTTTTAGAAAAAAAATGTTGAAATATATATTAGTTTAAATTGAGTAAGAATTCTTAAAGTTTAATTTAATCTTAAAACACTGATGTACATTTGCATTTTCCGACTCATATTGTTTGAAACCAAATATTATTTCAAAATTTACATAAAGTAAAGCGATGCATGAAATATTTTAAGAGCGTTGTATTGAATACTTCAGCAGAAATATTTCTCTCTCGACTATTTCCTAATCTTCTTTCTAAACCGCATCCCAATTTCAGCCCCTATTCCAAATCTGGACAAAAGCGAAAGCCATCGAAAATCGCAAACAAAACATGAAAACATTCATAAAATTTATAGAGTTCCAACTGATTCTTCCGACATTACAGATTACGCAATAAAACTCAATGAAGCTAATACTGTACGCGTATTCAAATGACTTTACAACACATTTTGGCTTGGCTTCAAAGCGCTCTCTCGACAATATGGCTGCTTCAGAAATCGGATCAAAAATGGACTGCATTGTCCGCCTCCCTCTCCCGTTTACTTGTAATTTTATTGGAGCATTCGATTTTATGAGATACCGAAACAGTAATAAAGATGGTACGTGGAGCTATAAAATAAGAAGACGTGTCTATTACCGAGTGATGATTGGGAATGGCAGCCAGATACTAACATTAATTTGGAGGGTTTTATCGGCAGATTTTATAGGTTATAGGACGTCTTTCTTAATAAAATGATGTTTACTTGAATCTGATATGCAAACTTCATGAGACGCGTCCATTCTGAATGCGGAACCAATGCAGGAAGCCATGTAGCTAAATGTGATGCAATTTCTTCCATATCACGCACTTTTACCCAGGAATTCGTTACATAAAATGTGTTATTCAATTTCAAACTTTTTAGCATATAGAAATTTAATGAAGAAAATGCTAATATATTTTTTTCTTACTCCCGAGTACTATATGATGTCCCACCTCTTAACACTAGGTGGCAAAGGAAAGTCAACTTATATAGTGTAGTACCCAATGAGTGTGACATTGTTGTTTATAAAGTGAGGCTACGCAACTTAAAAGCAGATACGAATCATAAGACCAACATACTTGGTCTACCCCTCAAAATATAGAGGCTATTTCATACACAGATATCATTTCACATGAAAGACATTACAACATATTTAACTTGGCCTGCCGCCATTAGCAAACATGACGGTCGGGATTCTAATTCACTACCTCCCGATAACGAATGCTCTAACCAATCACGCCATCACCACCTCTATATTTATTAATAAAATTTACAATACTACTACTAATATTTGGCATAAATTTGTCATATGCAATATTTGTCAATGATCATAGATTGAAGAATAAAAGCTCTTGGCAGACAAAAATATTCATTTGAACTTACATGAGCAAATATATGACGTCTTTTTTAGTAGTGCTGACGCTAGTTTTTCTGAACTCGTAGGATATAGTAAAATAATTCTTAAAATCATAGTTTTGCGAAATAAAAAAAGAAAAGGGTTAAAATTCTTAAAGGTATTTTTTACTAACTTGCTTTCCCTTTCTAAATAAAGGATATGTAGAAATAATTGTCCATTATACACTCACATATTATAAATGAAAAGTATGAAATGTATTAATTCGGTAAAGCAAATGTTTATTTCTTCAATTTCAAAACACATTATAAAAACAAATTTTACCCATTATTTCGATACAGGAAACAAATTTATTGTTGTCTTGTCAAAACATTACTTCAATAATGTTTGATACTAATTTGTTTTCTTTGAACATGAAGAAAATGTAAAATGGTTCAAAGAAATTTATCATTTTCTTCATGATTAAATTTGTGAACATTTTTTTAATTTACATTAGTTATATATTATCAATCATTTAAACGAATGATATTTTTTACGAACAAATTTCATCGGAGTCAACTTTCAAAAATAATGCTGAATTTTCTTTGTGTCTCTCAAACATAATGTGTTACTTTAACCTGCAGTTTAACTAGACCGAAACCTAGAGTCAAAAGAGGATTCCAAACCATTGCAAACATTCAAGCCTTGAATGGGATAAAACTCATGAGCTATCGAATTGAAAATCAGAGCTGTTTGTTACGTTTTGTTGCCAGTTCAGTATGAAATTGTGGACAACAGTGGTTTTCTTTGTTGATGCTCATAGACAAATAATGGGAAAAATATTATTACAATACTCAAGTTCGGTGGCTCACTTGATAAACCTGCATGTATAAACGACGTAAACTTTGTTTTTCTGCAATGATATACAGCGTATTGATTAAAAATATACTGAAGAATATCAATTTTATCATTGATGAACCAATGATCTCCTCGAAGAAGTACCTTACGATATTTGAAATTTTCAACCAACAATCCATAGATGCATGGATTGTTTGTCAGAAATTTAATGGAAGAAACAGCAATTTCAACACAAGTGCTTAAGTCGTTCATAATAAGAAAATTTATACATTTCCAAAAAAAAAAAGGTCAATTTAAATTTTTCAATCATAAAACAAAAATTTTAAAAATCATCTGATAAAAGATAAATAATTCTACAGTAAAATTTATATAATATTTAAATAAAATTATTTATATACATTCGTATATAATTGCAAAACTTTAAAACTTGTTTTTCTTTTTTTTTTTTGCTATATTTATAGGCAGAGATTCATATTTTGCATTTTCTTTTCTGAAATGTGTAATGTCAATAAATCACTGCAGGATATGACATTGTTAATACATAATTTTTAATATCCATGAATTTTCTGTCCTTTCATCGTTTTAAAATTTTATATGCCTCTAAAGGCTTACAAAGTACATTTTCATTAAATAGAATTTAATGAAAATGTATTGTTGAACAACTATAAATACCTGATCAATAAATTTTAAGTTTATTAGTTTAAAATTAAGTTAATGTTTCACATATTTGATACGAATATATTTGCTACTTTTAAAATATTAATGTGTATGCAGTTGTCATGATTTTAATCGCAAATGAAATAAGTAAAAAAATGGTGTAAATACTTCATTAATCTTTTCAGACATTTTTTGAGCATTCCTTTATTTTTAATTAAAATTTTATTTGTTTTAAGTTAAGTAATAAAGTTTTGTCATTATGAATGAAAGTTGTAAAGAGCATCTGAAGCTTGGGTCTACAACTCCGCCCTCTTGCACTTGACAGAAAGCGAAATGTCAGAACATTACATATTTTCTCTCATTTACAACCCTAAAATTAATTTATTTTGCTCTAAATAAAATTAGAAAAGTTAATAAAGTTTCGTCATTTATTTATAACAAAACGACATTTTAGAAGTGAATTTCTCGGCTAACTTCCATTATGCTAAATTTTATGAAATCGTGACTTCTTGTTTAGTTAAGCACACATTACTACACGAATGAAAGAGAAACTTAAATTATGTGAAAATAAATTAATTTAAGAATAAATTCAATTTAATCAATAAAAAAACGATAAAATATATAGCTTAATATAATTAATGAAGCAATTTTGTTTTAACACTTTTTAACTTCACGAGAAAAATATATTTTCACTGGCAATATTTCTTAACTGAATAGAATTTCCAGCATAAGTTTCTGAAAGAAATAATCCTTATTTTTAGCAAATTATACTTAACTAAATTAACATATTAGAAAAAACAAAAGAAACTAAAAAAATAATTGTTGTCTCTAACTTTTGCTTACTTTATCTTATTCAATAATGATGTTAAATATAATTAAATAATTGAATTTCTTAATTATTTTAAGTAGACTGAATCATATATCATGAATTACAAAAGATTTAAATATATAAAGTTTAGATTTTTTATTAAATTCAGTCATAATTAGAATATTTTTAATGAGAGCCACCTGGTACTAAGACATTATATAAAAGCTTTATTTAACATACTCTTTTATAAACTTCAAATTACTTTTAAAAAAAGGGTCATAACAATGGAAATATTCTTTTTAGTTTTAAAAATCTCATGGAGATAATAATTAAAAATATTATTATTAAAACTTTTTCCTCATTATAGAAATAAATGTTTTTAAGCGTATTTTTCAATTTAGATGCCTATGATTAAAATTTTTTATTTCATTATGTTACACACTTGCATAGAAATGATAAAAAGTTTCAATTCAAAACATTTTCGTTGAACATTTTTCATTTACTTTGATTACCATTTATATATATATATATATATATATATATATATATATATA
>JAPDSC010165026.1:19696-52027 GCA_026290005.1 Latrodectus geometricus
TTTATATAGTAATACAAAAGTAGTTTGTATATTATGGTGGTAATTTTGAATGCTATGTACAAATATCGAATTTTTTTTTCATTTAGTTAATCGCAGATAATATGAGTTATTAATTGATACTCTGAAAAAAATAAATACTTAGTTAACATTATTATTGTTATTATTTAATTTTTGTGGAATTTGTGTCAGAAACAAAATATGTTTACAAAAAATAATAAATACTAGGGTAATGTTATGGTTATTGAGTTACAATAAGAAGAATTAATGTCCCAAATAAAAATAATTTATACTATTATAATAATTTAATAATAAAAATAATTTATATTATTATTAATTTTATAATTATTATAATAAATAAAAATGAATAATTTAATATTACTCATATATTTAAGGAATATTATTTTTATATTTAATGAATAATTTAATATTATTCATACCTTGTTATTATTAGAGGAATTTTTAAATAATAATGTCGTAAATTATAAAATTACTTAAATAATAATAATAATAATTATTGAGATAATGTTAAAGCAATAAGAAATAAGATAATATTATTCTTTCTATCATATGTTAAGATAATTTCTGTCAAAAATAATAATAAATTATGGAAAAAATGGTGATAAATACTGGTATAATTGTTATCAAGTTATGATGAACGGAATTTTAACTATAAATAAATTCTTTTAAATAAGTTTGATTTTTAATATTACTTGATTAGCATAAAGAACAGATGAAATGCGAATCAATTCAAATTTTATTAAATAATTTCTCCTTTCAAATTCTTTACAATTTGAAGAGTTAACAAAAGTTTAATAATTGAATTTATTTTTATAGATAACAAAGCTCAAAATCGACAGCAACCCCTTTGCCAAAGGTTTTAGGGATTCTTCCAGATTGACAGAGTTTGACAGGTAATTCATATATTATTAACTTCAAGTTTCATTTTTATACATAAAAATAATAGTCGTAATATTTTATTAACTTCATTGTATTAATTTCTGTCTTTAGTAAATATAATTTGTAATTTTTTCAATGCAAATAGAATTCATCACGATTAAAGTACATAGTTAAATGTATTAAACATTGTATAGTAAAACACCTATTTTGCAAAAGTAACTGATATTTTTTACTAGGAAAATTTTAAAATTTAGGTAAAAAATTAATTCATAATGAATGTTTTGTAATTTTAATTTACTGATATCTTAAAAAATTGCTCAGATGCAAAATCTTTGATGTGTATCCAAATAAATAAATTTTATATTATTATTATAAATTGGCTCATTAAAAATTTGGTTTAAAAATTTCAAAAGTTCTGGATTTTTGGATCAAATTGTTTCCGAGCACTTTATTTCATCTGCACAAATTTCTAAATCTGTTGGAAATTTCAGTCAAGCTTAGTTATTTCTAGACTTTTTTTTAAAATTTAATGAAGAATAGTTAAGATAATTAAATTTGAATTTAAATTTAAGAAAACTAACTTAAATTCTGAATTTTTATTGTCCTTTATTTTCAGTAACTAAAACTCTGCAATTAATTTTAATAGTAAAGTTTGCAATTAAATTTCAGTCATATAATCAATATTTGATGTATACTACTAAAAATGATTAAAAATGTATTCGTTACATTACTAATTAATACGTCTCTTTATCATAATCAGCCTTAGAAAACATTTAGTGCAAAAATGCGCCACTTTTGTTTTTTTAAAAACATTAGCGAAATGCATAATGTAACAGTTATTAAAAAATGGTATGCAGAAAATACTTGCTTCAGGCATGGTACCCTGGTCGGAGATGTTATCCCTCTTAGAAGATAGTTCCATGCATGATCCTGCAAAAGACCATCAAACTGAAAGTGCCAGGGAAAATTAAAAGTCGAATAAGATCCAGTGTTTCTCAAATAATACAATATAGAAATAATTGTTCCAGCTCAGTTATCGACCCCGTCACTCAAAATTATCGGTTGATTGGTGTATTAAGCACTTTCTGTTGTCAGAAATTGGCCATCGGGAAAGTATGGCAACTTAACCTCACTGAAACCTAGTTGTAAAGAACAGATTAGCATATTTTGAGTAGAAGGTCTTAGGTTTGCACCCAGCCGATGCAAGATGGATGTTGCTCTTATGCCTTCTTGGGGTGGGTGATTGGGAGTTTTCTGGGTTCTTTGGAGTCTGTGAAAAGGTCTCCTAAAAAGGAAAGTTCATAGATATTTAAATGCTTTACATTTGCCTTAGGTTGTTTGGTAGTCCCCAACGTCTACAACGACACTGGAATTGAACCTGAGATCTTCTTTTTTGAACACTGCAGTGTTATGGGCGACAACAATCCCTGACTTATTCAATCGTTCTTCTATAAACCCATTTCTTTCAATCATCCAAAATATTTGTGTTTTTCAAGAAATTTTTTTTTAAAGTAATCAGTTTGACATTAACTTTTTTATATTCTCAATATGGGTATTAACAATTAGTGATAACTACATATCAGTTTTTTTTACTTATTTTTTAACCAAGTAATTGTTTTAACTGATTTTGTAAAGAATTTTCTTCATAATTTATCTGAATTTCATATTTTCACTATAAAACAACTTGAGATTATTTTCCTTTAAATGCTTGTAAGAAAATCTAAATAAAAAAGAAAGGAACTAAAAATAAATTGTTTATCATAAACTCAACTCTGTAATGATTCAGCTATGAAAGTAGGTCACGTATATTATCTGATGCTGAAATTATCTTCTTATCTTTATCGTTGTTAAAGAAATTGATTTTATTTTAAATTTAGGTTTGTTTTGCACGCAAAAGAAAAGTGTGCAACCTATAATGCCACAACTGGCGAATTTACACTAAATTAAATTACAGCTAAGTTTTTTTTTTAATGGCGGGCACTTGATTGATTAACCCTTCGCCACAACAAGGCCGGAAACTGCTACTCATTTATCGTTACCCGGTCGGCACCTGTGAACCATGTCACGGAGGCGAATCGCATTTCCCACGTCACACCACCACAGTCCCATTTATAAGGCGGGCCACATTCATCCATCATCTGAGGAAAGGACAAGAAATATAGAGAAAGTACATCCATGCCCTAGCCGGGATTCGAACCCAGGTCCTCCCCATCCGTAGTCAGGTACGCTAACCACACTAGACAGGGTAGGCGGCCACTGCTAAATTAAGTTAGGTAAATAGTCTTACTCCTGGCAAAATAAAAATAGACTCCATGGTAAAAGAGTTGATTATTCCTGTTAAGCCATGTGCTATATCCATGATTATTAAGTTGAAAATATATATTCATATGTATATACATCTAAGAAAATCAGATGGTATTTGACTTTTCTTTTTAAACTATTTTATCGAATCAATAAATTTCTTATGACGTAAGAAGTTATTTTTTTAAGAAGTTGGAATGATATTTCACAAAATAGATCCATTACATAGTTTATATTTAATAAAAATTTGGAACTTTTGAAAAAAAAAAAAAACTGATTTATTTATCAATAGAAGAAACATTAATAACAAATTTGTAAATCTGATAGTTACATTTGATTCTACTTCAATTGTTTAAAGCATCAAAAGAAATCAAGCAAGCTTTAATAAAATACTGCTTTATTTCAAGTTCTTTAAAATTTCGTTTAAAATTATGTTCTTTCCCTTTTTATGTGAATAAAGTGACAGACAGAAACGCAAATCATTAAATCTTTTTAAATAGTTTATTTGTTTATCAAAGCAATTAAGTTTGTAAAACCTGTCTGTTAAACAACATGTTTATTTTAATAGGAAGCTGTATCAAGCGAAATCAAGCAAGCTTTTTAATGAAATAACATCGTTTGCTTTATTTTAAATCTTTAGGAATTTTTATATGGAAAGAATAATATATAAGAATATAAATATCTTTTTAAATTGCTTATTTTATTGTATATAGTACATTATCAAATATATAAATTTGTTAGTTAAATAGGATGGCTATTTCAGCAAATGAAGGTATCAAAAGAAATCAAACATTTTCTTAAGGAAAATAATATCGGTTGCTTTTATATATTTTTCGGAATTTTTTCTATAAATTTATTTTTGTATTTTTATTTTTCTTATGAACAAACTCATAAAATTTTACGGGATATCTTTTCCTCACACCCCTTTTTTATTTTTTGTATTCGCGTTTAGTTGAAAATCCTGTCGAATTGTCAACTCACTCTATACGACAGCTCAGTCTCTCGACAATCGTCACTCGGTTTTTAGCAGTTCGTAAATAAAAATAAAACCTCGGGAATAGGTGGACGAAAAAAAAAAAATTCTCACAAAAACTGTCTCCTTGTTATCTATCCTTTCAACTAAATGGAATTACAAAAAAAAAAAAAAAGAATAGAAATGCTTCTTCGAGACGGTCTCTCTCGCTGTCTCATGCTCAACAACATCATCACGTTCAAGAAATACAAAAAAACAAAACACGAAAAAAAAAACCCTCGGAAAACAAGGATTCCCTTCCGCGCTGGGTAGTCTCGAATAACACGTTACGGGTTATTGGCGACCTCATCACAGAAGGGCACATTCATTGGGTGGGAAAACGGCGGAAGGAAATAGTTCCCCTCTTTCTTCGCTCTTCACAAGATGAATGACGTACTTCGAACTGTCTTCCACGACTCGCTTCGCTGTAGAACTCCCCCAAACAGACCGAAGTAAAAAAAAAAGTAAGAAGAGGTTCTGTTTCAAGATACGAAACAGAGAATTAAAAGCCAACTTGACGACAAATGCTGGTCTTAGCGTGAAGTGTCAGAAAAAACATCTGTTAAAAACACTGGTGGTCCATTTTCTCATTAGCTTATCTCCTAAGAGTTATAAAAGCATTTTGAAGCTAAACAAAAATTTATGTCAATAACTATTATTCCAAATATATAAATTGTTAAAGAATAACTGCAAATTATGTATATATATATTAAAATTTGATGTTACTATACTTTTTATATTGTTTAATTCAGTGACCATAGTAATTGGCCAAATTATTTTGAATTAATTGATGTTGAATATCAAAAATGATGATAATTTAAACCTCAACATTAGCGACCTTTTGCTTTTGATTATAGTGAACAAGTAAGTTTACTTATTGCAAAAACAACTGATTAAGTTGCCTTTTATATACTGTAGGTGAAAACTATTTTCTAAATTAATTAAGCTTTTTTGTTAACCATAAAGTGATTATTTCTTTCGTTACAGTTGAGATCATGTGTAAGTCATTTTATTTTGCTTCTAATTGGTCAGTGAGTTCAACAAATAATTGTTTTCACCCGTAATGTTGAATATGCAATTTTCTCCACCCATCCAAAACAAGTCAATGTGTCAGTGGGATCAGCTCTTCAGTGAGCAGTTGGAAAGAAAATGAATGTTGGCCAGTATCATAGTGGGATGGGTTATTTCATATATTATTGAAGATTTGTCTCTCTTGATACCGCTATTAAAAATAAATACTCATGAATCATTCAGTAAAGATAAATTTATTTCATGTAGCATGTAAAGCACATTCAATATTAATATTTGATTGTTTACGCAAGCAATAAATAAATCATAACATTCGATTTATGGTTAATTTACATCGGCAAGGACGATTTAAATGTTTTTTTTTACGTGATTTTATTTTGTTAAACTGAAAATTCCCTTTATAAAGAAAAAAAATAATGGAATTTACTTTTTTAAATTCATTCAAATATTAAACGAATAATTAAAAAATGCAGTGTGCAAAGTCCCAAATTAATAGTTTAAATTTGCTCCTTAAAGTTCTTATTGTTTTCGCTTTTTAATACATTCAAGAATTACTTTGATGTTGAATACGTGTTTCATAGAAATTTTTATTTGAACTAAAATGAGAGAAAAGTTTCTAACCCTGCATTGCTAATTAAAATTGTTTTGTTTCTTTTCAAGAAAATATAATAATTGTTTTTAAAATTTCCTCATTATTTACTAAAAATGTCAGTTTAAAAAGTTTCAAGTTTTTTAATTTGCTCCATAAAAGTATGACAGTATTTTTACTTTGATATGCAATGTAATTTTTTATTTTGTATTATAATAATGCAATATAATTTTTTATTATTTTAACTTCATATATACTATCTTAACTTAAAACTACTGGTACTATTATTATAGTTATAAGTACAGCATCAATATATCAAAACATATAGGAAAGCTATAAGGCTTAGTCTAGCTACGTCACTAAATTAAAACCTATTTTGAATTATGCACAGGGAATAATTTATTGAAAAAGAAAGAAAATTCAAATGGATTTTACATATGAAAATTTACTTCTTTATACTTACATTGAATGATGGGAAATTTCAACTATGTAGAGAATTCAATGATTAATATTGCAGTACATTTTTATTAAGCGGTACTGAAAGATATTTCATAGAGAATTATCATTTATTCGAATTTCATTTAGTTGCATTACGTTTTATTATATAAATTTGCTTTTAAATTGGTTGGAATATTGAAGAACATATTTAGTGTTGTTTCATAAGAAATATACAAAATTTTAAATATAGAAAAAAAAAATTAAAAATACATTTAAATCATCCTTGCCGATTTAAACTCACCATAAAGTGGATGGTATGATTTATTGATTGCTTGCATAAACAATCAAATATTAATGTTTAATGTGCTTTACATGCTACATGAAATAAATTTATCTTTACTGAATGATTCATAAGTATTTATTTTTAATAGCGGTATCAAGAGAGAAACATCTCCAATAATATATAAAATAACCCATCCCACTAAGATATTGGTCGAAATTTTCTTTCCAACTGCTCACTGAAGAGCTCATCCCACTGACAAATTGACTTGTTTTCGATGGGTGGACAAAATGTTATATTCAACATTATGGGTGAAAACGATTATTTGTTGAACTCACAGACCAACCATAAGTAAAATAAAGTGACGTACATATGATCTCAACTATAACGAAAGAAACAGCCACTTCATGGTTAAAAAAAAAGCATTTGAAACATTACCAGTAAAATTGTGAAAGAGTTTTCTGATAATTATCTGTAAGCTGCAATAGAAATAGATCTGGATCTCAGTTAGGAATGATTTATTCATATTTAAATTCGTTAATTAGTTTGAATGTACAAACTTATAAAATTTAAATTATGTTAGTCTTATAAATTTTATTTCATTTTTTAGGGACACAATGGAGGCGTTGATAGCGGACCCGACTTACTTGCACTCCCCCTTTCGAGCACTTTTGGAACACCCAGAGAGAGAAGATCTCCAAGCAGCTCTGGCCCGGGAGAACTTGCTGGGACTTAGGGCCCCAATGCTGCCTTGGAAACCAGCAGGGCCCTTGCCCTCCTTCACGGACACATACGGCATGCTGGCAAATCTTCCAGCCATGTATGCCATGAACCCTGCGCAGAGGGCCATGTGGGCCCAGTGGGGTACGGCTGGCCTAGGACAGCATCTAGGGCTTCTGTGTGCTGCAAACGCTGCAACAGCACAATCTTGTGGCGTTCTCCGGCCAACGTCGCTGTCGGCTGGTTCGTCAGAGAGCTACGGCCTTCACAGATACATGCCGTACTTCTACAACACCAAGAAGGATAATGGCGATGTGAACAAAGACAGTTCCACCAGTCATACTCCATACAGGTGAAACAAACTGTGATGGTCTTCCCCTATTTTCTTTCTGGGCTCAAATGGCAGAGGAAAATTCAAGGAACACTTCATGTCTTTGAGCTGGTTATTATTCCCGGTTATAAACAAGGGTGTGGTGACAGAAACTTTGTATATATTCTTCAAGTTGGCGATCGATATTTCTGACTTTGGCGATTCCAGCTTCCTTTTGCAATACTTTTACTTCAGTTTCTTCCGGAAAACAAGTTTTGTTCCAGAAAGCTGAAAAGTCTTCAAGTTTCAAACTTTTTTTTGGGTGAATGTCTAGTCTATTTCACAGTTTAAATAGGACTGAATGCAACTCAAATGTTTTATTCCAAAAGCTTTTTATTTACGAAATACCTTTTCCTTCTTCTGAGAGGGTGCCACTATATGTGATAAAGAAACAAAATCAAGAACATTATTGTTGTAGCGAAAATATTCCTTTAAAAATCGTACTATGATTTGATGATGGTATAAAAGCACGCTCACTGATTGGTTATATTGGTTTATATAGAGAAGGATAGTTATGAGTGTTGCTAGGAAAGTTTATTAAAAAAAACTGGTGATGAAATTGGCTATCTAAATATGCCAAAACAAAAATAGCGCCAATATATAGTGACTCAGAAATAAAACATGTAACTTTACATAAAATAAGTGAATATTGCTGAAAATATCCAGCTTCTTCTGACAATGATTATTTATTTTTATCAAATGTTTTCAGAGTATTTTATATTTTCTTTTAACTCCCTTATTGCTCTGTAATAAAGCTAATTTAAGTAGTTAAATTAAAATAGTTAAATGAGGCTCATTTCATCACTTTGAAAGCAAGACAAAATCAAATATTGCTTTTTCTGAATTGCTTTTCTGAGATATTAGTTATCTATCCAATTATGAACATTGTTATAAATTTATAGGCTGTGACCATGTAAAAATTTTCCCTGGGGATGTTGTTAATATTTCTTTCATACATTCGAATTCATTCATATTTTGAATTTTGCAACATATTTTCTTACTATACCTGACTAATAAAAAAGAATGCATATGCAGACTTAATATCCTTAAAATACATTAAAAACTATTATTAAAGCAGAACGACTGGTTTTATTTGGGAAATATGAAAAAACAGTTGAAATTTCTTAAGAAGTATTTTGTAAAGTTATTTTTCAAATTTAGCAAAATATAAAGTTTGTACTTATGATAGGATTGTTTTATGATTATATAAAGATTCAAGATAGTTAGAATTATAAACTAGAAGCTTTTTATATTCTATAATTCTAACCATCATGTAAATCCATCTGAATAACCGTATCTTCAGAGTATTTAACCGAAACACTGACCAAACATTTTATGCACTATCTTAAATTAATTTGATTTTTAAAATTAAACCAATAAAATTTATAAGTAAACTATTTAATCAAATTTATAATTATATTTCTAATGATGTAAGAACTAAAGTTGATTTTATTGCAATAATTTATAAGACATTACCAAAATTACTTTTACTAAATCGAAAACTACAAAATTATGACTGTTAAAAAAATATTAATCGCAAATGATTTTTGTGATGTTATTATTGATATGATTGATAAAGGATTAAAAGATTCATAAATGTTCTGTAAACAAACGGAGATTCATTTAAAAACACAAATATTTTAGCTATAGAATTCCACTCTCTTATTTTAATCATGAAACACTCAAATTTTACTTATAAGCGATTCAAAAGTTCAAAAAGTTTAAATGTGTTTGAATGAGTAATTTTTCTCCATATTTATAATAAACAAAACTTTTATGTGATTAATAATTATATTAAAGTGTATATGTGTGTATGTAATATAAGTTTTGAAGAGAATAATTGATTTTTGAAGTTTACAAAATTTAATAGCTATAAACATGGATATATATATATATATACAAATACACGATGTTTTCAAATTTTCATTAACTTTCAATAGCAAAAGCTTTTTCTTTACTTAATTTCCTGAAAAAAATAAATTTTAGCAAGATTCAACTACACACAAAAATTTTAGAATACTTCTAAAATTTTGTTGGTGCTACAACTACGAAATGTTTTTAAGAAGAAAAAGGCAAAATTTCAGCTTTAATTCAACTGTTTCCCTTTTCCTATGTACATTTTTCATACAGGCTTCCATGCAATCCAAATAGATTGTAAATAACAATATTGTTCTTAGTTAGATATGCTGTATAATACTGTATTTTCCTGGTTGAAAGCTCACAAACACACAACTTCACATCCAGTGATAAAACTGTAATTTGTATTATCGATTATAATATAATAAAACAGCTAATTAGCTTGTAAATTAGTTTATTAGTATATGAAAAAGTTGTCCATTAGAATCTTTAATAAAAATTGTTTTTACTATGTTGTGTTATGTGTTTCTTGGCTTTATTTGTTTTAAACTTTTTAGTTTTTCTCGTATCTTGATTTATATTTCTTAATAATAAGCAACTAGGAGAGAAAAGTAAGAATGAAGAATAGTCATATTTTCATCTTGGCGAAAAAAAATCGCGCCAAATGCAATAGAAGCCATGTTAGGCTTAGTGTGAATAACAAATAAGAAATCTAGTATATGAAATAATTCAAACGAAATGCCATATAAATCATGTGCATCCATTAAATTAATTTATAATTAGAGAATATTAATCGATAAAAATTTATAAAAAAGTAAAAAGTAGTTTTGAAGTACAAAAGAAATCTTAAATTATCAATCGTGACATTTTCTACGGTTTTCGATTTCCTTACTTTTCCTTTAACTAATTCGTTTTAAAAATTTTTAATTGTATTATCTTTCATGTAACTCATTCAACTCTCCCGCTTTCTATTACTATTTTACAAATTATTGATAAGGACAAAGTTTTGTCCTTATCAAATAATAATTGATAATTGTTTTCGATAAAAGTTATCTAACTCATTTATTGAGATTTATGAATACAGAAGACATAACATCCTTCAGGAAATTCTTAGTGAGAATAAATATTTCTATTCTCACATCTTAAATAAAACAAATTATTTTATATTCTTTATTTAACAAATTAAATATATTTTTATCCCCCTCCCCTTTCAAACTTATTTGATTGCTTTTATATCTTACGTTAAAGGATCATTTTATGTAGATCACCAATGCAGAGACTATTTATATGTTACTAAAAGTGGAATAATATATAAATTTTCTTAAATCAAATGAAATATATTTTGAAATCTAATAAATTTCTCCAAATAAAAATTAAAAAAAATTATAAAAGAATTGGTTTGAATATTTTTTAAAATAAAAGTGTAAGTGAGCGGTTTTATAAACGAGTATTTATTTGCCGGAATATTATTTTAGCTAGGAAAAAAAATTCCATCCAAATAAACTGCAATTTTAGTTTTGAAATTATGTAAGAAAGAAAATAGTTATTTAAAATATAGTAAAAATTATCTGAGATTTTAAATTACTGAAAAATTGTAGAATCAAAATTAAATGAAAGCAGATTTAAACTTTTTGAATAAAAAAGACGTTAAAATAAAAGCGAGAGATAAAAATATTTAATCCTTTTTCGTTGTTATAAGTATAAGCCACGATAGTGTAAAAAGTCAAGAATATTAGTCGAAAATATTCACTTTCTTTTTATTACTACTTACAAAGGGAATTAAAGGGCTATTATATTGAAATTAGAATACATAAGAATATATCAAAAATGCCATTTATACGAAGTAATAACGATACAACGACAACGCCTAGAGTTTTTGCTTATAGCTTTTTGGGGTTGTTGGAGAGCTTGGCGAAAGGAAGAAATGCCAACATTCAAAGCACTGGCGCCAACAGCCACTTTGGCAATTTAGGTGTGTATTAAGATGGATTCCATATTAAAATGAGTACACTAGATATTTTTATTTATATATCTTATCAGATATTTTTACATTGTCCTTATCACCAAGGACACGGATATTTTAAATAATTTGCATTTAAAATTTCTCTACTTATCCTTTCTAAGCGTGAGCATTCCTTATTCTATTACCTTATCCTAAGAGACAAGGACATTGTTTTAACTCATTCCTTAAAAAGTTTCGATAATATACCTGGACGAAGTATTTGTTATCTATCTATAGAAAATAATAGGCTTGCATGCAGATAATTATCTCGAATTACATTTGATCGTTTATCACTTTAACACACTTTTTATCTTAAACATGGGATTTTGAACAACTGCAGACATTCATTCAAGAAGTGGGAATCGAATCCACGAACAGTTGAATTGGATGCAAGAGCCTTAATATGTGTATTTGATGTAAATGTATGCTAATCCAGTTAATATTGCACATATTTATTTTATTTTATTCTAGACAGGTTAAAGTTTTAGGTTCAACATTCTTTAGTGTGTAGACCGGGCTCTGTGTAGATATGTATGGTTATGGTTTTTCGTACGATCCCACCAACTATTGAAGAACGAAAGAAGACGTTGTCATCGAATGCATAGCTTTTTTCCTAATTTTCTTATTTCTCACACGTAAATATGGCCAATTCTCCATAAAATATTTTCTCAGAAGAAAGGACAGGAAAGGTATTTGATTGTTGATTTGTATATTACACGGGGTTAGATATTTCCATATTTACCTTTAGAATATATGCGCAAAAAAATTTATAAATAAAAAGCTTCAACTAAAATTGTTTTTCAAATTTCCCAATATATTGGATTGTTCGGAAAGTTCATCCCGATATTTTAGGACAATTAAAACGCAACTCATTTAAATATTGATATACATTTATTAAATTATATAGTTACCATTCTGCTTCACAACCTTCCTCCATCTTTCGTGTAGCTTGAGAATTCCGTCCTCCCAGAACCTCTTTGATTTCCCTGCAAAAAGTTTGCCCAAATTGGTTTTGATCTCAACCAAAGAGCCAAAATTTTTCCCATTAAGGGAAATCTAGCATCCTCGCCATAAGCAGCGCATATATTATTGGCCGCTTGTGTGGCATTTTTGCCATATCGGAAAAAGAAAAGCATTCAATGCCTAAAATGCACTTTATTTGCCACCCTATTCTAAGGTGTACAAAACTGATAGACATGAATAAATCGTAACCAAACTTTTTTCCGAATATGGCTGAAGCTATCTCTTTCAGAATATGAACACATGTCATTTGTTTTTAATAATTATGATTTATTCAGTCAGGTCTGTCACGCTACCTACTGAAAATTGGCACGAACTTTCTGGACAACCCAATACTATTTCATTCCAAATACCAATTTTAAAGCAGGAATGAACAATTGAAATCTTGGAAAACGATAAACATTAGCCTCCTCAATTCGTTTAAAGTGGTTAAAACATGCTTAAAAGAATTCCTTTTGAATTCTTGTTTGAATATTTTGAAAGGTTTAGTTTACCATTTTAAACCCACTATTTGCAGACGAGAGTTCTTTTGATCGAGATCTATGATTTTAAAATCGATTCTAAGCCACTACAAATTTCTATGTCTGAAATGAAAATTGAACTCCAAACTGTTGACTTAAGATACAGATTCTTAATTATGGAGCATGAAATTCTGAAAGCCATAGATTAAGTCGAATTTTATAAATAACGCTTATTTTTTCTAACTGATGTGTGGATAATTTTGTTCAAATTTTGAAGCATTTATACCAAAATTAACATGCCCTCCTTCTACAAATATTTCATCCTTTTTCAAAGGACTGAAAGCTTTCTAGATGCTTATTTAATCCTCTAAAATGATGGAAAATTGGTTTCTAAGTTTTCAATTTTTCCAGCCGATTAATACTCTCCACAACCTTGGAAAGTCCTCCAGTAAAGGAAAGCTACAGCAGAAACCTCGTAAAAGATTTGAACAGCTTGACCATCCATCCTTTTGTGTCAATTTCTAACTTGCTTGGCCCAATGGCAGTTGATCATTTTCAGAATAGAAGGTTTTTGTTTCGATTCCAGCCTCTATTGAACAACAGGAAGGGAGGGTTTGCTTCTGTGTTTTGCAAGTACATGTTTCGGAGTGGGTAGTTGGAAGTTTACGGTGTTTCTTCTTCAGAAATACATTAATCTAATCTATTATTTATGAGAGGATGATACTAGTGCATGTTCTAGAATACTAGGACAACCGCAACGCAGAATCGAATCATAACATACACGATGTTAGTTGTGACAATTTCATAAATGTGGCATTTAACAAGATTCATTAATAAGTAGTCATTTTTCAGTGTTTGGAGTAAATGATGTCAGAATCACCTCCGATACATCAACAACTAAAGTTTACGTCATCTAAAATTGTAAACAAATGAATTGCTTGAATTCTATTGTGCAATGTTCTTCACTAAAATATTTTAACAAAGATATGATACACAGCATTAAATGAATTTAAAAAACTTTCATCCATCATTCCGAATGTCCTTGGCAAGAGGGTGCTTTTGTAGGTATTATGGTATTATGGTATTTATGGCTTATGGTACTTTTGTAGCATTACACCTATTGTATAACCAATGGGATTATTGAGTGATTAGCGTTCTGGCACGAGGTTTAAGACTTCTTAAGTTCAATTCCTAGCATTTTTTTCCGATTTTGAATCCATTTTAATCTGCTGGTCCAAATGTAACTAGATTTCATGTGCAAAACATGATAATTTATTGATAATCCAATCAACCAATTTCATATCAAATTGAACTATACAGGTATGGTTAAATTATCCCCTACTGCCCACGAGTGTCTAGAATCTACAATTTAAAATGAATTCCAAATCACTAAAAACATCCATCCAAAAATAAGATTCGAACTCCCAAACTTTTGAATGGAAAGCTTCAGCGATAATTGATCAGCAGCCATATCATCTAAGAATAACCCAACTGATATATTTTATAACAAAAGAAACATGACACCCCCTTTTCAAGATATATAAGTACAAAAGAAAAATAAATGCTATACATGCTACTTAGGAAAGAGAAAAATCCTTCAAAAAATACAGCCGACGACCCCGGATGGTGTGAGGATGGTAGAAGAAGGGAACAACTCAGAGGGAGGACCTCACAGGTCGAAATCTGCGTAAACCGACACTCAACTTTGAAGACAGAGCGTTAAAAACTCGCCAGGAATGCTATCAGTCCCCCTTTCGAGAACCACCACCAGGAAACCAAAAAGCAGAAACAAGGCAACTAATTAACGTCTCGTGTAAGGGAAGTCTCTCTGAAAATAGAATCTCCTGGTGAATGTCGGATGGGGGGGGGGGGAAGTCATGGACTGAATTTCCAAAACAGAAGGTTGATGATGGGTAAACAGAATTCGTTAAAATGATGTTGAGTAGCCGTAAAATGAACACTCAAAATAGAAGATTTGTCAGATTTGTTACCTTGCCCAATATTTACCTAAACCTAGGTTGGGTCCGCACAACAAGCTAGTGAATGCCAGATATGCGATTATAGGTCAAATCGGATTTTGTTTTTGCAATACTTCATAAAATCCTTTTCATAGAAAATTGGTGATACATTATTTTATATTTTGTGCAAAATCACAAGTTATTCTGCCATTACAATCGTTAACCCGAACTTCATGAGATGGTGACTTATGGAAATATTGAATCGAATTGATAAATTTTAATCTTAATTTTCGACTAATCTGGATCTTAATCTTAATCCAGATTTTAAATGGGTAAATCTGTTGAAATAAAGTTTTTATCATAAGAATATGCCTTTCCTGTGTTCTTAATACTAAAATATGGCCTATTCTTCTGTTAGGTTATATATATCTATATATATAATATTAGTTAAAGTAAATATTATTAATAAAACTAATTTAATTAAAAAAAGTCAATTTTTAGAAGTTTTTTGAAAATCTATAAAATAACTTGAAATGTACGAAACAGAAAAAGACTTTTAGAAATTTAGAAAAACATTTTTAATAAGAACAAGCGATGATTAAACTTTAATAAAAGAAAGGAAAAGTGATAAGTTGTTGTTGTCTTGTAGCTAAGCTGGCAGTTTGGGGTGAGCTGCTCCACTTTTCCAACTGAACCGTAATTTGGTGCGGAGTCCGACTTCCTCAGTGCATGCATGCCACTAAATACCCATTTATAGGATAGATACAAGAAAAAGACAAAGACAGGAGAGAGAAAGAAAGAACATCCAAGATTCAAACCCAGGATCTCTCTATCCGCAGTTAGGGATGCTGACCACTGGATGGCAGAGTAATAAGTGAAAAGAGAGAATTGCGAAAAAAAAATGAAGAAATGAAAGAAATAAAACTTCTCTCTCCTCATCAAGGGAACAAGAGGAAGGTGTTTCGAATTCATTTGTATAATTATTTTAATATATAAAAAATATCCAAATGAGCTACATATACATGTTTTTATGTACACATATATAATTGGCACCATTGGGAATTGAAAAGAAGATAATGCAACTGAATTTATTTATAACGTGAGTAAAATATAATATTACCAAAAGGATATTTAAAATATATAAAAATTTTAAATATACAATAAATTATAAAAATAATAAATATATTGATAACATAGAAAGTTCTTGTTGTCATTGTGAATGAACTGAATGTCTTATAAAAATATATTTATATTTAAATAATATTTTAACACTTTTTTAAGGTTTATTTAAAATGTTTTTCCTGCTATTGTAAAATAAATAAATAAAAATTTTTTTTTATTTTATTATAAATATATAAATAAAAAAAATATTATAAATAAAAATTTTTTATTTTATTTTATTTATTAATGTATTTTGCCGCCCAACCTGTCTAGTGGTTAGCGTACCTGACTACAGATGGGTGGGACCTGGGTTCGAATCCTGGCTCGGGCATGGATGTACTTTCTCTCTCTCTCTTTCTTGTCTTTGTCCTTTCTTTGTGTGGGTGTGTGAATGGTTGCCTACCCTATAAACGGGTACCTATGGCATGTGTGTACTGAGGAAGTCGGACTCATCACCAAATATGGTTCAGTTGGAAAAGTGGAGCATCGCACCCCATATTGCCAGCCTGGCTGGCACAAGAAAACAACATTTATTTTATTTTTTATTTTGTGGAGATTATTCGAACTTGTAGCCGAATAATGAGCGCTCTAGATTCTGTTTAACAAAACAGCTCTATTCTTTAAATGGAATTTAGAAAGTGGATGTTTGTAATACGCTTGAGACTGCATTCAAAAATACTGTTCGATTTGTTAAATGAAATCTAGAACATAGATAATTGTAGTAGTCTCAGTTGCCCTAGCGTGAAAATAGTGTGATTTAACTAAATCTATCTAAACTAAACTAAGAAACACCTGCTAGAAATCTACGCTTTGATCTATAAGTAACTGGATATCAAGTTAACAACATATTTTTTGAGACAAGTAAATGATAAACAATTCAAACGGCATTTCATTTTTACAGTAGAACTATATTGATTAGTTATTTAATTAGAATTCGAAAGTAATAAAATAAAAAATTCATTAAAAGGATTAAATATTTCTTAAATACATTTTTGTGTATTTTTTATTATATAAAAACGGCGAAAGATTAGTGAAATCTGAAGAATTTTAAAATCTTTTAAGAATCATATTTGGATTTTGTTTCAAACTAGAATTTGTGACAGCTATACTAATTTAGGAATGCTTTCCTACAGAGAAGAGCGGGTTAAAAATAAAAATATCTTTAACAACAAAATAAATTTCTTCAAAGTAAAATCTCATGCTAAATTAAAAAAATATTTTTAACAAAGTAAATTTATTCAAATTGAAATTTTCCATATTCGAATTAGAATAAATTTATAAATATGATTTTATACGATTTTTGTCATTGGAAGATTTAATAGAATCTGTTTTGTAATAAAAACTCACATTACATATTTAAGTTATAAAGAAACTATATACTACTAAAATCTTATAGATCTTAGAAAAGAAGCAATTTTAATGTGTAAATCTCTGGAAAAAGTGTCACGTACTAATACTACAGCATAAACCATAAAACTATTTTAAAACTTGAAGCAAATAAAAAGTCATCGCTTTTCGACTATAGGAAAGTATTATTCGAGAGTAAAACATTGTTTCAAAGTATTTTGCCTGTAAAACCGTTTTCCAACTCGACAGAGACACTTTGTAAGGAAACTTAATATCAGACATTTAATAACATAGTTTAATTTCATTATACATTGCCTATAATTCCGATTTACATGAATGAAATAGTAGCTTAAGATATATCAGCCATTTTTAAAATCCAGAAATATAAAAACCTAATTATAATTTGCTTGTATAGAAGTTTTTTATTTTAATTTGATTGAGATTTACTAAAATGTAACATAGACTTTACCCAAAATAAAACTATTTCAGATTTTATTTAAATATGTTTGGCAACCTAAAATAGACTCATTACGTAAGAGCCTATTGTCAAGTAATTGATTACCTAGCACTATATTAAAATCTACATTAAGTTTTAAAACATTCTTGTAGATCAAAATATCAACGTGGTAGCCTAGTTGGTTACGGCGACAGTCTCACAATCGCAAGGTTGTGGGTTCGATTCCCCACCGACTAAAGATTGTCGTGTTCACTCATGGCGACTTGGGCACGTAAAATATGTCGTGGTTGCAATGTCTTCCTTGTCCCATTCCAAATTAATACCTTTGGGGTAGGTAAGAGTCAGGCCTTGAGTCTTCCTTGACTTCTTATCTCTAAAATTTGAAGCCCCAGATGGTGCTGCCATCTATGAGACAAGTCGTACTTCCAGCACTTTTGAGAGAGTGCTTTGTTCAAAAACGGAAGGCGTTCTTTCTGACTTCATTCGTCCAGTCTCAGAAGGGCTCCGCCAAGTGTCATCAGTAACAGATCAAAGTATTTGCATTTCAGAGAAACTTAATGTCAGATATAACTCAAAATCTTTAAGATCTTTTTTAAATATATAATCTGCTAGTAAAACGATTTTTAATTTGGGGGAGTAGGAACCGTAAAAGAAATATTAGACATTTTGTACCTTAAAGTTGATGAAATTTAACTTTACTACGATTTCCCTGTAAAGCTATGTTCTAATTAGAAACTACATTTATTGCAACAATCATTTTAAATTCTAAGAACATAAGAAGTAAGCATAATTATTATTCAGTGGAATAATTTTTCAGTCCAAAAAAAACAGATACTTTGCAATGTGCTGTTATGTCCGATATTTTCTAATATAAAGATATTTATAAACTTAATTCCAGAATACAGTTTGTCGACAAGAACTCATTGTAGAGGATCTCAAAGTTAAGCAATTTGAGAGCCTAAAAATCAATAAATTCGAATTCCAGAGCCTGTAAAACTGTTTTTCAAGTTGCAGCGTACGCATTGCAGAGAAACTTAATGCCAGGAAGTACCTAAAAGAAGTTAAATGTTTTTCTTTTTCGAGTGCCAGCCAGGCTGCCTGTATGGGGTACGCTGCTTCATTTTTCCATCTGGACCATAATGTGGTAGGGAGTCCGAATTCCTCAGTAAATGCATGTCATAGGTATCCGTTTATAGGATAGGCAACCATTCATACAAGGAAAAGACAAAGACAGGAGAGAGAGAAAGAGAACATCCATCCTCAAGCCGGGATTCGAACCCAGGACTTCCCTATCCACAGTCAACAAAGATGTTTTTCAAAATAAAGAGTTGTAAATCTAATTTGAAAGCAATTTGTTCCGAAATTGTAATATGCAAATCTAGTTTGATTGAAATTTGTTCTCAAAGATGTTTTCCAAAATAAAGATATGTAAATCTAATTTGAATGCAATTTGTTCACAAAGATTTTTCCCAGTGTAAAATAGTCATTATGCCCCGAGACTATTTAAGACTGAAAAAATCATTATCGCATGCAAAATTTAAAGCCTTGTATCATTAAATTCAATTTCAATATTGTGAGTGCCTATAAAGCCATCTTCCAACTTTAAATACATGCATTCCAGGGAAACTCAAAGTCAGTCTCTTTATGTTTTTAATCCTTAAAATAATTTTCCAACTTCCTCACCAACGAATCGTAATATATGTCAGTCAGTAAAATAATCATTAACCATTATTTTTTTTTAAATAAACTAATCATGTTTTAACAATGAACAAGAGACAATTGTCATATTATCATTAAACCTTACACATTTAATCACGTGGAAGCATCCCAGATATCGAAGCCCTATGCACAAAATCCAAACGACAATAACTTTTTTTAATGAAGTCAAAATGGCAAAAATGAAATCACAACCATGCCACACGTTTTTCTCATAACTCCAAACTCCAGAGATAGCACAGGGAGGTACCTAAGCACCTTTTAGATTTCCTGTCTTTCGCTTGGCAGTTTACCACCGGGGAGGGAGAGGAGGAGGGGAGGGAGGGCAATTAGGGACTGATGACATAGCAGTGAAGGATTTCCAGACTGCGGGCTAAAATAATATGACGGAATGTAAGAAAGGGGGGTGCTCCCACGGTGGAAGATCTTCTCCTTCAGCTTGATAATTTGTCATCTACGTCATCATGATGGAGCATCATTAGGACTCGGATTACACCAGGACTCATAATTACTTTCTGCGGTGGCATCTCCGAATCCGTGATAATCCGCGAAGAACCCCCAAAAAATTCCTCATCCTCTTTTATAAAGCAAAACAAGTTGTGAATGATATATATTTCCTAATTTTAGTGTAAAAAGGAGCAAAAGCTGTAGTATATAGCTTTTATTTACTATAGAAATTAACTAAAATGTATTCAATTATTCCTAATATTTAGTTCTTAGTTTCCAAAAATGAAGTGATTTTTTTCTAATGATATTGTTTAAATGCCTTTAATTGAAAAAAAGCGCTTATTAATTTTGACATAAATTAAAATGAATATGTTTTATAATAGAAACTATAATGAAAGGTTGAAGATATTTGTTTCCACTTTTATGATGACGCAATCATTGTTATGCACTAAATATTAAACAATATCACTAGATTATATTACTAGAAACAGCTGATTATCTATAGCATTCCAATCAGAGAACTATATCGGATTAATATTGGAAATCAATTATTTTTCAATTGATGATATTTATTGATTTTCTATGCTATGCTAGTCATGTACAATAAAATTAACGCTGTACTTGCTAAACCAGTTTTTAAAATGTTACAATTGTAACTGTATCTAATATATGAGGTATAATTGAATGTGAAGATTATATATTGCAACACTTAAGCTATTTAAGTTTTAAAGAGAAATCTGTTTACTAAAATTTTATAATAAGAAAATATACTGTAACAAACTATACATTAACTGATCGCATGTTATACTATACTATGTGATCAATTAATTATTTCATGTATTAGGTTGGAGAAAAAGTAATCTATTATTTTTCGGTAGACGTCTGTAGTGATCACTATCTCGTGAGGTATCTATCAAACAATTTCAAGTTTATGGTCATTGAAAAGGTGACATTTGACACTAAAATATTCTCTTGCGGTTTTTTGTTTGATTCATTCAGTTACGAGTACAAGGTTTTAAAAATAGAAGACAACAAACAGAAATGTCGATACATTTTAGTTTTTCTTTTATAATGGTGAAAATGCTAACCAGGTGGCTAAAATTGTGAAAGGTGTTTATCGTCCTATATATGACTGTAACAACCAGTTACGTACAATTCTTGTTTCGTCGATTCCGTTTGGGTATTTGGATGCTAAGGATGCACCTCGCATGGATACAACATCGTCGAGAATGTCTATAAAGTACAAAAAATTATCAAACTTGACAGCATGTCAGCAGTCGTAGCTTCGCACAAGACATAAAAATCTACATGAAAACTGTTTTAAACCTTTTTACAAAGCGAATCTGAAAGAAGTTACAAAAAGTTCACGTAAAAATAACGAATTTCTTTTTCCCCAACCTAATATATTTGTAAATTAATAATCAGAATGATTCGTTAATTCGCTAAGGCCTTTATCCTTTTGAATTTTTTCTGTAAGAGAATTACAGTTTTTTTATTTCATTTATTTGTTAATTTGTTAGGGAAACGAAAAAATCAAGTGTTTTCTGATTTCAATAAAATTTTAATGTCATATAGTTTTTTCTGTCATATACAAATGACCAACTGCTCTTTTGAATCGATTGACTAATGATTATCACTTTCAGCCTTTAGAATTGTAAGTCCAGTGGTTTTCTCCCTTCAACAACTTTCTGTATTCTTTGATCAATGGCTCATATTTTTTAATTTCTTCTGAACAAAGGGTTTTATTCTAATGTTTACTCGGACCAATGGTTATTACTATATAGCTTTTGTGATCAACAATTCTTACTGTATAATTTCATCTAATCAATTGTTGGTATGGGGTTTCTAGTTCATATGGAAACTCGTTCTTATTTTACTGTTTCATATCAGCTAAAGTTTTCCCTTTGTGGATTCATTTGATCATTGGTTTCAACTTTACAGTTTTCCGTAATCATCTAATCAATAGTTTTCCCTTTATGACTTAATCTGATCAACGATTCCACCTTTACAGGGCTTAGGAATCATCTGAATAATAGTTTTCCCTTGATAGTTTCAACTGATCACTAGTTCCAACTTTAAGGGTTTTATAATTATCTGACGAATTGTTTTTCCTTTATAATTTCATTTAATCAATGGTTTCAAACGTATAGGATTTTGGATTCATATGAACAATAAGTTTTCCCTTTATAGTTTCAACTGATGATCGTTTGAACTTTACGTGATTTTGTAATCATCTGACTAATAAGTCTGCCTTTATAGTTTCGTCCGCTTAGTAGTTCCAAATGTATTGGTTTTCATAATCATCTGACCAATAGTTTTTCCCTTTACAATTTTATCTGATCAATGGTTCCAACTTCACAGGGTTTTTGAATCATAATAAGTACACGTGTTGATATTAGATCCAGCATACCTACCAGCAGCAAGTTTTAACTGAATTTTGCCAGTCGGATAAAAAAGCTGAATTTTAATGAAAATAAATAATAATAAATAGCATATCTGGTAGATACATGATGGCATTGAAAGATTAAAATAGTAAAATATTTACAAATGAGTTTATAACGTACAGAAAAGTAGATAAATGTTTTCAAACTATTGATAAAGACAAAGATAAATTAAATTGCAGAAACAGAACTGCGTGAGGATTAAATGATATAATTTGTTTATTAACCCGTTGGGTGCTTATTTGTCGAGTGTTAACCCGTCACCTGCTTACTTCAATACAATAGAGTCTTCAAATAATTCAGTACTTAAAAGAGTTCTTTTTCTGTATGGTGTTTAATCAGAAAAAAATGCTTGTATTCAAAATCTTGGCGTCGTCATTCTCTGATAGAGCTAGAAAAATTTGGCTGCAGAAAACCAACTCAATTTTTTTTTTTTGCTTCAAAGCTGCTTCTCATCTTGCAAACAAGTGTTTGTTGGTTAATTTGGTGTGTTTAAAGTATCTCAAATACTTTTATCCAATGACGACTGTTTCAAGAGGAATAATAGTTTAAAGTAGATTTTCCGAATCGCTATTAGTGTCTACACCCAAGTTAGGAACCAACATCAAGCTCTTTTAAACATAAGGCCAGAACACTCAATATTATCTCCAACTTGATTTTGTTTGATCACAATAGTTACGGTTTCAGTTGGGAAAAAAAGATGGTAGGCTTCGATAATGAACCAGACTTAGCGAATAAATGGACGACAGTGTCCATCGTGCAAAATGATGATAGATTCATAATGGTGTGAGCTGATTTTACGTATCATTGATTGTAATTCTTTTGGTACAATTGAACCAATCATAGGTTAAAAGTTGTATTTATCTGGAACTGTTTCGGTTTCAATCATCCATGACTTGAATGCCCTCACACCAAGAAGGAACTTTTTAAATAAAGCTATGATGCCATGTCAGCGGATGAAATTCCTTCACGCTTCGTTAGAGGAACATTCTGAGAGATTCCATGAATGATTCGCAAACTTAAATCACCAGACATGAATCCGTCATGGCCATCTTATAGCATAACATGACCGCTACAGTTTGCTCCTCAAAATTTATGCTCACAACTGCAGCTAGATATTAAAAAAAATAATTGAATAACTATTTAGAGAATTTGCAAGCATTTTCGAGGCAATGTTAGTCCGAATTACTGCCTATTTACCAAAGACTAGTTCCCGCAATGTAATTTGTTAGTGGTGGTTGCTATAGTAACAAGAGCTGAATATTTCAAACAGGTAATAACGATTTTATAAATTGGCAGTATTTATAGGATAGTACCTCAAGAAATTCTAAAGGCATTCAATTCAAAATGGGTCATTATTTTTCTGACTTTTTCTATTGAAGAAGTTCATGCCTTGTTTCCTGGGCAACAGACAGGCACAGACAAATTGGCGGGAGTTACTCTTGTTGTTTCACATGCATACTTCCCTGTACGTACCCTTGAGTTAACCTCTAGCAGTTAGATGGAAGAAGCCGGGTGGGAGACTTGACAATTTTGAAACAGGGACCGAACAGAAAACCCCCGAATGCTTGACCTGCCACCTCCATAGGTTACATTTCACTTGGAAGACATTGTGACCACGACCTATTAAAACTGTCCCAGTAGCCATTAGTGAGAACTACAGATCTTTCCTTAAGACGGGATTCGAATTCATTACCTTCCGCGAACGACTTCTTAACCAATCAGGTCACCATGTTCCCTAAGTTACTTTCACGTGTTTTTTAATTATTATTGAATAAAGTAATTTAAGTAGATTCCACACAATACTAGAAAGTATCTCAGGGTATTTAATACTTCGGTGAACAAGAAAACTTAACTGATTTTAAAATTTATCAAGTAAATTTTAAATTCAATTTTAATTAATTAATTAAATATAATAATATACTTAATTTTATAATAGCAACATCATTATAATTATAATATTATAATATAATAATTATAATTATTTTATTGAATGTAATAAATATATTTAATAAAATCATAATAATTTAATTAATTAAATAAATTATATTCTATACTTTTCATATAAATAAAATATACTTCATATTAAAAGCACTGAATAATAAGAGAAAATATTTTTTATCATTAAAGAATGAAACAAGGAACTATCTTTCTTTGGAATGAAGCATACTATCCCAAATTTTATAAACCAAGCTGGTAGCTGCATGATCTGTGTTTCAGTTCAACAGTTCGTGGGTTCGATTCCCATCTTCAGCATGTTAGTTTGTAGCTGTTTTAAATCCACTTTAATCTGTAATCTGTAGGTTTTAGTCTAGTTAGCTGTCGTATTAAAAAAATGATCGTTAAGCGACAAGCTAAACATATCCAAATTTCATAAGCAAATGAAAGTAAAATTAGAAAATTAAAAACTAAAATGAGTTATTATAGAAGTATAACTTAATACAGAATGTAAGCAATGAAAATTTTTATTACCGGACTAAAACTGTAATTTTAATGAAATGATTTAATATTTTACTTTTATCAATAATAGGTTCCGTATTCATTTCCATTCAAAAAAGAAATCTGAAAGCAAACGATAAAAGGAAATCCAAACCACCCCTGCCGAAGTGGGAAAAGTAGATAAATGAACAGAAGAATAAGCTACACATGTGTCGGCCTATCAAAACAAAGCTTGTTTTGATACATTGCCATTCGGATGCAACGCTTCGTGCTTATTCATCCTCACTTCCACCCCAGCTCGATCGTCTGCGAGGAAAGGATATTTTTTTTGACACTTCGAGTTGTGCGCTGACATTTGCAAATCGTCACCAGACTCTGCCACCCATGAGTGTGTTGCCAACATGCTCGCCAATTTCATTTTTTTCTCTTTCCCAACGTCTTTCATTTCCAGTATTTTATACTTTGAAAAAGGAAGAAAAAAAAAAAAAGAGTGAACATAAATCCATTTCCGAGTTCATTAGAAAGAGAATTTTCTTGAAAGTGTGCCGCGAAAAAGAATATTTTCATGATATGGAATTCCGAGCTATAAACCAAAAAACTGTTGCTTTTTTTCACTGTAAAAGATTACAAAAAAGCAAACAATTTTGTATGATAAAAAGAAATGAAGCAGTTAGAAAATAAAGCAAACAATAATTAAAAAAGAAAATTGTACTTTTAATTGTACAGCATATAAGAAATCAAGCGATAAAAATAAAAATATTTTATGACATCTATTATTTATATTGATTCAAGGATAAAAAAACAAATATTTTCAATTTAGATAAGGTAATATACTTTCATAAATTAATTTTTCCAAATTAATGTATGTTAAACATTTTTAAAATAACTGAATTGTACTAGGGAAAAATTATGGAAGGATTTATTTTTTTAAAAAAATGGGCTTTATAACAAATGAAAATAAATATTTGGTGGTTATATTATAAAGGAAATCAGATTTTTTTAAACAACTATGGTTTACAAACTTTATATGTACTATTTGAGGTATTTGCTTATTGAAATATGCTATATTCCAATGTGAAAGATACTATGCACTATTTATAATTTATAACCTAAATCTACAAGAGTTGTTTATAAATAGAATATAGCATGTCTGTTCAATCTTAGTTTGGGGTTAAATTAAGAACCACTACATAGATTGAAACTTATAATTGTATGTTGATCTTTGATTAACTCAAAACACAGGATGTGGTTTCATTTCGAAATTTTTGATTACAATGTTTGTAAATAATTTAAATTGTAGCCAACACAAATCTGAATTTACTGTAAAATTGCTTATCCTGTCGTGCTCATTGTTACGGAACTCTGCTCGCTTCAGGAATGGAGGCATACTGCATCTCCGGTTTTAAGCTGTTTTCATGGCATAGCCACTTGAGGAAGAGAAAAATATACAGCTTTAATTTATCTCTTTTTTCTTCATGCTTACGATATTAATATTATTCTTTTAAATAACGAAACACATTGTTATTAACCATTGCAAAGAAGGTGTTTTCGACTTTCCCCGTATGCCTTCGATCAAAAATGCATTGAAGTGATTATGAAAGGATACTTTTTAATATTCGATTGCTCCATAGCAAAAGAAAATATTCAAGAAATCCACATCCCATTCAGTTCATTTTTATCTGTCTATTGGGACTATCTATTTCATGATTAGAGGTATTTTTTTAAATCAAATTTTTTCTGGGAAAGTTAAGAGTACTTTTTTCACTGAAAGTGAAGGTCAGTTAGACCTTTCATATGATTAAATTACCTGCTATAAGAACATTTAAGAAAAATTGTTAATTTTTCTTGTTTCTCTCCATCAAAATAATATAAATTAATGAAATAGATTACAAAATGTGTATTTGAGTAGATATTTCTTGAAAGTAAAGTAAGTTCGGCCATCAATGAAAACCAGTTTCATTAAAAAAATAATTGTCGAGTAGACTATGCTATCATCATGCAATTGTTACTAAATAGCGCCAATATTCTTTTGTGATCAACAGACAAAAAAAAAAAAGTATAACTCCCACGTAGTCATGAAATATTGAAATTCACGGAAAAAGAACTTTAATAAAACATTCTTGGGAGTATGTTTAAGATGATTAGTCAGAAAAAAGTATTGAGTTATAAATACTAGCAACTTTATATTGAACAATTTTTATAAATTCGCTTGAATCTTAAATAAATGTATTCTGATTTTAGATGATAAACACAGGACGGTGTAACATTCAGAATCAACTAATTGCATAGCCTTGTTGTTATTGTTGTTTTCGTGTGCTAGTCAGGCTGACAACATGGGTTATGCTGCTCCACTTTTCCAACTTGGTGTGGAGTCTTGCTTCCTTAGTACACACATGCCATAGGTACCCATTTATAGGGCAGGTAGCCCTTCACACAAGGAAAGAACAAAGACAAGAGAGAAAGTACATTCATACCCGAGCTGGGATTCGAACCCAGGACCTTCCCATCCATAATCAGGTACGCTGACCATTAGACAAGATAGGCGCATTGTTTAGCCTTATTTTCCTTAAATATCCTCATATGATTGGTTTTATGAAGATATTATCTTAAAGTATCAAATTCATATGCTGCAAAGGAAAATATATGGAAAACTTCCGAGGACCCACTCTGATAAATTCACTTCCTTCAGGTAAATTCTTGGAAATTTTCCAGGTTTCATGCCTTGGAAAACATATTTATTGCTCACTATTTATCAATAGTCTTCTGAAAAGGCAATTCCCATGGTAGACATTAGAATGATTAGCAGCAACTTTAGGCCATTAGGTTGTCATCATGTAGTGTAAAAAAATTTTACCTTTACAGGGAAAAGAGAATTTTGTAGTTTTACTTCAGTTTAAGTAGAAGAATTACAAAATTAATAATGTATGCATTCTCAAAACCAAATATAATCTCTTAGCTCTTGCTTTGTCATCCAGGAATATATTCAATGCTCTTACTATTAATCTTGTGTCTTAGATTTGTTATTTTTCGTACCATTAATATAATAAGACGTTTATGGAGCAGGCAGTTGAAAGAAGAAGAGTCATGATTTTCTTACTGGCATCAGTGACAAACGAAACGGAAAAGAAACAACTTCAAAAGTGCCCGATACACGGAGGAGAGGGAAATAACGAGCTCGTATTTATAAATAAACACTCAACAGTCACTCCCACAACCAAACGACAGATTTATTCTCTCAGACGATTTTTGCTGATTTGTTTTGCAGGGGGTACGCTTGTTTCACTTCGGTTCGTTTGGAAAAAGGAAGGTCCACAAAGATCGTTTGGTGGAGGAGGAGAGGAAAGGAGGGAAGAACTGTTCTGATTTTGCCAATTTTTTTTCCTATTCCATTTTAACTCGCACCTCCCCTGTCCTAATTTTCTCGTTTTCACTTTTTCCTCCACCGGAAGAACCGAGCGTCAACGTCGCGTCGTTTTGCGAAAAAGACGAAACACAACCAGATGAAAGAAAACGGAAAAGTAAAGAAACTCAGAGTTGAAATTAAAGAGGAGAAAAAAAAGAACTACATCTCTCTTGTCGTCTGTCACCACGAGTTCCTGTCGGAGGAGAGGAGGATGGCGCGACACGTTCGGCGACCCGTTCGAATACGTGGCGTGCCACCACCCCTAGTTGTACGGGTGGGCCGACTTGGGAGGTCCAAGATCTAACCCTAATTAAGCTCCTTCCCTCTGCTGTCAACCAGAAAAAGTCTCGCAGAAAAGAGAAGTGAAAACGATCTTTGGCAGAGAAACCAAGGGTTTCCTCTGCTATAGAAAGTGTCTGTAAGGGTTTCCAAATTTGGCTTTTAATTGCTCTTTTATGCAGCTATTTATTTAACTGATCAAATTTTAAAAACAATTAAAATTTAGTAGTTATTAATTTAATAATAATGAGTTTTTTTAAAATTATCACTTTAGGTCCACAAAGATCGCTTGGGGGTAGAGAAGAGGAAGGGAAGGAGAAAGCCCTTACTGTTCTGATTTTGCCAAATTTTTTATAAAAATTGTAATCACGAATCAGTTTAGCATTCTAAACACGAAAATTAAGTTTATTTTTTAATTTTTCTTAATTAGTAAATACCAAGCTAATGACTGAATTTCCTGCGCTCTGGTCTCCAGTTCAAAAGTTCGAGACTTTGATTCTCGTCGCAGGATTGATTGTTCATAGTGGTTTGAAATTCATTTAAAACCTTGTTTTTAAATCGAATCAGCCTTTGTATGCAAAGAATGATCAGAAAACAACAAATCAAAACCAATTTTTATTGATGGAGAATGAAAATATTTATTTTTAATATCATTTTTGATGCATTAGTTAGGATTTCACACAAAAATACCTGATTCCCAAGACTTTTCTACAATTTATTTTTGTTGTTAATTATTGGGAATTTAGTTGAAATATTATTTCAGAAAAATGTTGTAAAATAAAGTTTGAATTAAGTTGAGCAGTTCATATGATCATAATCCATAGTTTTATAAATAAAATATTTTAAAAATTCTATATATGGAAACAATTGAAATTTGGTTATGTTTAATGCTATGCCTTCATAAAACTAAATTGCTATATTAATCGATCAAAAAGCAATGCAGTTAATTTTTTGACATTTTCTAAAAATTTTGATGAAATAAATATATTCTTAAATATTAAATAAATTTATATTCTTTAAGCTCTACTTTTTCTCAAATTATAAAACTTCATTTTTTATGATTTTATAATATGCAACATAATTTCTAAGTCCATGTAAAGAAGTTCACTTTTACTATTTCTTTATTAAATATAACCTATTAAATATATTATATAAGGTGAAAAGGGGAAAAATAATAATATTATTAATTATTCTTCCTTTTTTTCTTATTGGTAACATTGAAAAACAATAATTTTATGAAATTATTTAAAATTATTGGGACACAGAATAGAGAAAATGTTAATTTTTCAGTGAATTTTGCGAACACACTATTATTTAAATTTGCAATTTGATAAATTTTGGCTGAAAATTAAAAATGCATGAAACATTAAATCATTTAAATGCTTGTGAAATTTTTCTATTTTTAACATCAACACATTATTTTAATTATTACTAAAAAAACGCTTAGCTTTTTTAAAAATATATAAATAAATTGAATGGGAAGGTGTAAAATATTAAAAAGGTTTAATAAAATTGACAGATTGAAAATTGTCAAAGGTATGCCACTTTATTGAAATTCATGCATTATCAAAGAAAAATGCATTTCATTGAATTTCAGGGATTAGGTTTGGTTTGTTTGTCTATCAACGGTCACTTTTTGCATACGAGGGTTAAATAGACTTTGAAATAGATTCCGAACCACACTACAAACATCCAAGCCTAAGATAGGATTCCAGCCTATGAACTGTTGAACCGAAGGCAATCATTAGGCTTCCAGCTTGGTCAGGGGAATGTAAACTTCCATCTGGTTAAATAAAATTTGAAATTTAAACTTAGGACACTTAAAAATACTGGCCTCAGAATTAAGTGTTGGTCTCTGTCCTCAAAGGATAGTCTATAGAAACCGGAAAAGGGTGGCTGGTAATATTGTAGCACATCAACTGAAGATTATTTTGTTTGCCATCAATTTTGAAACACTTCACTTGTTGTTGCATCAGCATCTAGCCCTGCCAGTTAGATGGAAGCAATCAGGTGGAAATCTTCACAATTTAGAAAGCAGGAACCAAGCAGATGATTCCCTAATACTTGGCCTGCCACCGCCAGAGGTATCATTTCACTTGGAGGACATTGCGAGCACAAACTGTTTCATAACGAAATTTGAACTAACCCTAGAAATAAATGATGCTCTTGATGACGGTAGTAGACAATTAACCAGTGAAGAATTTCGGTCGTCACCCAATCATGATGGACAAAGCCCAATGATGAACATTAGTCGATACCCAATGGCTTTTTAGATGTTTGTAGTGGATG
The DNA here is from genome assembly GCA_026290005.1 of Latrodectus geometricus. Taxonomy (NCBI): domain Eukaryota; kingdom Metazoa; phylum Arthropoda; class Arachnida; order Araneae; family Theridiidae; genus Latrodectus; species Latrodectus geometricus. The sequence continues at coordinate 50,610 of JAPDSC010165026.1, forward strand.
AGGCACTGCTAAGAAATTCTGATAATTTCCAAATATTCTAAAGGTGGATGATGTTCAAAGGTAGGCGTTGTATAACAGTTTATCATTCTATAGACAAACATCATCATCATCAGTAGCTCGACAGTCTTGAGTGGACCCTGACTTTCTCAAGAAGGCCGTACCATTCCTTCTTTCTGCGTTCCACAGCTTTCCAATCTTTGACCCTAATTGTGTCCCTTTGGAGGCAGTCAGCCTATGTCACTCGAGGTCTACCTCTTTTTCTAATTCCACAGTTGATCTAACCAACAGGATTCTTTTAATTGTTCTGTCATCTTTCATTCTTACCCATTTCATACGTTGTATCCTATGGTAATTTATAATGTCCTGCTTTCTGAATAGCTTCTAAACTTCAGAATTAGTTCTCCAAATTCCATTGTCGCAAACACCACTTAAAATGGAAAGTAGAACCTTCGAGCAGCGAGGGTCTCAGAAGCGTTGGTGAGGACTGATCTGATAAATCAGTAGCCTCTTTGAATGGTATCACATTTGAGAAGTTTTCTAATGCCATAAAAGCATCTGTTGGCCGCAGTTACTCTCTTCCTTACTTCAGAGGATATAGACAAACACTTCTCTATATATTCATGACAGACATTAATGAATGACGGAACTTGTTTGATGCTTCATCATTTTGACTGTAAACAGCTCTCAACAACAAATACTGAGCGATACTTAAGTGTTAAAAGAAAGCTAATGCTGTCAAATTATGTGCTGGACAATAATGGACATTGAACGATCCACTATCGTTCTTGAGAAAGTTGATATTCTTCCGTGAGGGATGATGGCCAATGACAAATATTGAACAATATCTATCCCATTTTAAAAAGACACAACTTTAGTAGTTTTCGTTAGATTGTGCTGTATGACAAATGTTGTACGATACACAATCTCTATGGAGGAAGTTAACACCCTCTAAGTTTGTGGTAGATGTCAGTTAGTGAGAACCACCGAATGATATTTACCGCCATCTAGTGCCGAACAATTCTCTGGAATTTTTTGAAGGATAAGGTATAGACACTAGTCTATACCGAATTGTCTAACGCTGTCTACCACTCATGCACGATGATCCCCGAGAAGAGAAATTTTACCTGTGTCAAATTCTGATTAGTTTTAATCAATTGAAAAACAATAGCCTATTTTATTTAGCATTTTGTACCTTTAGTTTTATGTGTCTGGGTAGATAATTAATATTTCTATTGACAAAAAATTTCTTGTATTAATAAGTTTTATAGATGATATCTCAGTTCACACATGCGTATGTTGGTTATTTTAGTAAAATTATGAACATTTGCGTATGAGTACATATTAATTATATGAGTTCGTTAATTCAATTTGATGTTTATATTCCCTTTAATAAAATTGTTTTAATTACCACAAATAAC
>JAPDSC010165032.1:0-14283 GCA_026290005.1 Latrodectus geometricus
AATGATTCAATAAGAGTAACAGTGATAAATATGTGGTCTAATCTTGAAAATGTAATCAGATTTTATTTGTTTTTTCAAGTAAAGATACATAAAGTAAACCATATTTGGCATTACATTGCTCATTTCAAGTTAAATGAAAAGTACTGATAACAAACACTTAGCTAGATCTTTCAGAAATAATTTTCTTTATGCTTTTTCTATTATGAAACAATAAATAAAAAAGCATTGTATTCATCAAAATAACTAATAAAAAAGATGTTTCAAAATAAAGCAGCTTAATTTTCAGAGAAGATGAACAAAAAAAATTTTTTTTTTAAATTTTCAATAATTCAAAATATGTATTTTAAATAAATGCAATGATAGGAACTAATAAAAGTTAAAAGAATGATTACTTTAATTAAGTTTTAAAAATAAATACAGTTTCAAGAAGTAAGATTAGTATAAGTCTCCTTCTGAGTTAAACACAATATTTCAACCAAAAGCACACAGACTTACTTAGGGATGCTTTGGAAGTATAATAATATTTCTGCTAATTGTACAGCATTTAAATTTTGTTCTTGTAATTTCGTCAACGATATATACACAACACTTCTAGAACAATTATCTCTACAGCCTATAATAAATAAAATAAATGAAATTAAAAAGATGATAAATTAAAAAATAAATTTAAGAGTTGTTAACACATTTAGTATTATTATATAGCAATTAGAATATATAAGCAGCTTACATGTTAGCAAAAAATTAAATAATTTTACTAACAATAAGATAACAACAAATAACAAAATGAATGAGACACAAATCTGAAGATTTATAAAGAAAACCTAGAAATTTTTACGTATTATATATATATATATATATAATGAGAGAGAGTATATATAAAGATATATTAGAAGAAACATCAATTCGATTAAGAGAAAAATGTAGAAATAATAAAATTGAAGAGAAATAACATAATGGACTATTAATTTTTGCAAGATTAAATTTGTAAAAATATTCAATCAAAAAAGAATACTTATTTAACTTCAATTTATATAGTTCATTATTTTTTATAAGTGCATTTTGGATGAATAGTTGGATATATTGCAATTCCCTTTTTAAAGGAAACTACACATATGGTTACAAATCAATGTGGCTTAACCTATTATAAATAAAAAATAAATCATAATATTTTTAATAAATCATTAGTCCAACAACTAAAGATACTGTAAAATACAAGCAATGCTAATATATAACTAGAATACAAAAAATAGCCAACTAAAACCTAAAACTAATTAGTTCTAAAAACTCACATTGCTTTATAACAGAAATGTTAGTTGTTTTGGACACCACACACACTCAGAAAGGATACACGTCTATCCCAATATATGAAAAGGATATTGAACCCTTAAACTTCTACTCAGATGAAAAAGCTCTTGCAATAATAGGTTACCTCAGGACATGCTCATTAGCAAAGCAACTAAGTTATCAATCTAGAGCTTACTAATTTCAAGAAGGTCATATTTTGTATTGTTCAATAATTTTAAAAAATATATTAATTGTAAATTGCTTAAATCCAAATGTTCAATTTTTATTTTTCTCTTTATAAATATTATCAATCGTAATTGATGTCTCATAAAAGTTTTTCTTATAGATATATTTTTAGAAAAAATTTATAAAAAGAACAAATTTAAATGATTTAGAAGGAAGTTAGCATTGCTTAGCATTTTTATTGTTTATATTGGCATGCGCGTATACATACATACATACATACATACGCAATGGTGCAGGTGAGCCCCATATTCTACCTTAAGGTTAAGAGACTTGGAATTTTTCCCCAATAAACATGTGCCTCATAAGTTTGAACAATGGTCAGGTGATTAAGTTACACCTGAGTTGGCACCCTCTCCACATCTACGGCACACTAGAGGAAGGGCTATGGATATCCCAGATTAATGTGGGCACTTCTTTAACTCACAAAGGGAGAATGTGGTCACCCTCTCAATCACTGCCTCTAGCAAATGAAGCTTCACTTTGTTGATCTCAATGGGAATAAGCACGAAGATACTAAATCCCTGGAACTCTGTATAAGCACGCAGAAAAAACTTCTAGTTTTCATTCAATATTTTGTAAAAAATGTTGATAACAAAAAATAGGAATCAACTGTTGTAATTTTTGGAAAGAGTGCTGTGTCATTAGCCAGTTAAAAATGTGGCATTTTTATTGTTGTAACATTTGTCATAAGATGTGAGTCAAAAATGAAAACTTGAAGTTTACAGCAATAAATTTGCAGCAGCTTAAATTAATGTGGCATTTCTGTTCAGTTCTAATTTATTTTTCATGTTATTTCTTTCTTAGTGAAGCAATTATAACACATGTTTCTTTTGAAAATTACAGTATTTTACTTGGGACTCATCATGGCTTTGTAGTAGGACTATAGTCTTTAAAGATAAAGGTCCCATGTTCGATTCCACTCACTTAGATAGAGCATTGAATGTAGAGGTAAGCACTAGGGAATCTACAGGACTTCCTGCTTAGCAACACTTTAAAGTGTACTATAGTTAAAAATTCCTCCTGTTGGGTAATTTATGCAGTAGACTTCACAATGAATTACAAAAGCCTCGTTAAACTATTCACTATGCAATATTAAGGCATTTATTTATCCAGGATCCAAGATTGTAATAATCAAGCCATAGCATCCACAACATATGAGTTCATTTGTTTTTAAATTAAAGAAATTTATATATTCTATTATAAGCTTTAAAATATTATTTTGAATTAAAAGTATTTTATTCAAAGTAGTCATTCAATATTATAATTTAAATTCCTAATATCAAAACATCAGCCCATTAAAACAAAGTTGATATAATATCTTTTAAACAAATAATTTCATTTAATCAATTTAAATGTATGATTTCAAGTAATAAATTTTTTGTCAAAAGATATGAAAAATATAAAATGCACGCATAATAACATCATTCTAAAATGATAAATGAAGTTTATCCTACCAGGCATGGCAGCAGTCTGCGAATACAGAGCCTCTTTATCGAGGTCGGTGATGGCTGTCACCTGCCTCACTTCTGTGCTTCTCTCTTCCTCATGTACAGGTTCGCTGCTGGACAATCTGTCTTCCACTGCACCGGGTTTAGCCTTCAACTCTGAGTCTGGGGAATAAGAATTGGATCAACATTTCTTTCGTTTCAGTCAAAAATATCTTTATTCACATGGAAAACAATAAAATGCAGATAGATGTAAACACCTCAAAATTTAATTAAAAGTTTGCTTTTGTAGAATATTTAAAAAAATATTAAATTAAAAAAATGTTTTTAATGAAGATTGCCTTTTAAAAATCTTTAGTATTTACATACAAATATTTTTGTATTCAATAATGTGGAAGGGCTTCAAATAGTACCAAGTATAACCTTCATAAAATATCAAACACATAAAAGTCAAGTGATTAGGTTGACATCAGAGCTGGCTCTCTCCTTTCTATAGTACAATAGAAAATGTATATTAGACTCACAAATTACTAGGTGTAGAATTTTTCAGCAAATATATGGCAATACTTGTGAGAGATAAATAACCATTTACTTTTTAGCACCTCATATAAAATAGCCTAGCAGCTCATAACAGTTGTATAGTATTGAAATTCGTAGATTATCTTCTATATGGACTTATCATTTTATGTAGTATTCAGATGTAATGAAAAAAACCTGGACTCTCTCAACACCCCTTATTTCCAATCATGATGACATCAAAAAAATCTGGATTGCATTCATTAATTAACAAATTCAACAAAATGATGAAATGCCTCATAATTTCGAGTTCAGGTAAAAAATTTAGGTCAACATATGAGTTGGTGCTCTCCATTCCACTCATTTAAAGCTGTAGGAACATTTAACAATTTATAATTTTCTCAACCCATCAGATTTTCGCAACTCCAAAATGTTTAGAGTATCACAAATCTAAACATTTCTAATAAAGTCAGAGTTCGTTTGTCGCTCATAGGTAATTTTTGCACACGAGGGCTCATTAGACAGGGACCTCCTATTTAAAGTGGATTTCAAACAACTACAAACATCCATGATAAGGTGGGATTCCAATTCAAGAACTGCAGAATTGAAGTCCAGAAAGCTAACCATTCCTCTATCAGCTCACCCTTTGTTACTCCATGATAACAATTTACATATGAGAACTCATCACATTAGTGCCTACAGTTTAAAGTTGAGTCACTTAAAACATCCACACCCGAGGTGAGAATCGAATGGAAAATCATTTCGATGCCAGTTCAACTCGGCCTGTTTATGATTCTAAGGTTACTTTTTGCATATGAGGGCACATTCAATCAGGACCTACAGTCTAAAGCAGATATGCCTGGGTCATATGCTACTTTTTATTTTTACTTGTCTCGCAATCACTTTCAATGATGATCACAAGCATATTTTCAGAAATGTGGATCATAACAATTAGCATTGGCGATCACTCTAAAATGACTTGACTGTCCATTGGTCAATCATGATCACTTTAATATCCACCTCTGGTCTAAAATGTGTTGTGAACTATTAAAAACACAAATGGGAAGCAGGAGGCAATCGAACCTGTGAACTGTTAAAATGTAAATAAAAAAGCTAATCATTTTAGTGCCAGCTTTGTTGATGTGTTTACAAAGATGTTTACAAGAATAAGAGTTTTAAATATTAGTAATTCAAATTTTAAGCAAGTTAAAAAGCTTAGATTTAATTTTAAAAAAGTCCAATTTTAAGGATTTAAAATTTAAACTAGATTGCTAACCAGGAACTGAATGGATGAGTTGCTGCAACCTAGATTAAAATAAAAGACTTTCATTCAAAGTAAATCTTAATCAGATTTCAATAAATTCAGTTACAAAACTATCACAATAGCATGATTTATGAATGATTCACAAAAAATAAGCGAGCTGTCAAAAGGTTGCCTTAAGAGTTTATTTAGGAACAGTGTTTCAGAAATCTAGACTTCAAAATTGCAAAATAATTTTAAAATGGATAAAGCAGATGATGTTGCTTTTAACAGGGCATTCCACTGGTGGCTTTAGATGAAATATGTCTTCAGAAGATGATAGCTATAGAATATTAAACTGGCATGTATACTGCTGGTCACCCAAAATGCAACACCCTGAAGAAATCATGCAAATCATTAGCACTGCTGCGTATATGCACATCACAGATGACTGTAGCGCCATCTGCACAGCACTATATAAAGGGAGTTTGATGAGTAGGGTTTTCTGGTGCAAGGTCCAGAAAAGAAAGAAAGGGGAAATATAAATGAAGAAATTACCAATATGAAGTAAAACAATTGGATTTTTTTTTGTGTGTGTGCGGTTTCTTTAGCATAAGTTGTAATATAGTCTCGTAGTAGAGTCTTTTAAGCATATTTCAAAGTTTTATTTTCAAGTAATTGTGATGCGGATCTGTAATCATTGGATGCAGGAGGAAATGGCAGTCGATGTGACTGATCACATCCATCTCGTGACATAATTGCACGTGAAAATAGGCATATTGTGCGTATAATAGTGATGGATGGCTCAGACATATCACGGACCAGTGCTAATAATTTGAAATGCAATGAAAAAAGGACATCAGTACATTCCCTTAACTTATTCGTACAATAATAAGCTTTTAATATATTTTGCGAAGCACACCCTTTAACATTACTAAAGCGACTCACATCAACCATTATAGCAGCGGACAACATTTCGGAATGTTAAAGTTTAGACAATGATGGTTGGTTGGTTGGGTTTTCTGGCGCAAGGTCCGAAAAGGACAAGCGGCACCTTAGAGAATGTTGGAGATGATGAATGATACAAGAGGGATTTCAAACAACACTACACCCAGAAATCATCTGGTTTGAGGTCAGGTGATCTTGGAGGCTATACCATCTCACAACCACGACTGAACAGTCTGCAATAGCTATGTTTATAACAAGAATTATTTATTCTGCATAGATTTAATGACGGATAATACGCTTCTTTTATCTAACGTAGCAACGACACTTTATGACATAAAAAAAAGAGAGATCACGGTCACAAGTCATTGCATATTTTCTCATCAAATTTTAAACATTTTTTTAAGGAAGTTTATGGATGAAAGGCAGTTTGAATTCGGATTTTTCTTGGCGCTTTTTAAGCACATTCGACGCCATTATGACCATTCTTGCAATCCCCAGAATTTCATCATTGTACGTACCGATTTATCATTATTCGTACATTTTCATAGAATTTTGATGTAATGAACTTTTGGCTCACTCATGTAGTTTCTTACCTGAACAAAATTCTTCCTCACTCGCCAGTGGAGCAAGGGACTGGACGACTTTGTGATCCACGACTGCTTCTTCAGGGGGAGAGACCACCTTTCCGTTGAGGTCCTTCTCCGTCTGCACCCAGCTGTCGCGCGTGCAGCGCAAGCGATTCCTCCTCCTGCTCCCTTCAAAAAGTTCTTCAAGGAGCTGGCCCACCAATATCCTGCTGATCCCTCCCTCCGGAGCGACCAGGAGGCTCGTCTTCTCCGGTCGGTCCTCTTCGTCCTCGGCTCCGTCATTGGTGCTGTCGGGGGCCACCAGAGCCGCCATTTCCGCGGAGAATTCCCGGGCGTCTAGAGATCGCTCGCAGACGGGGCCTCCGGGTTCGACTTTCCACTTAAGGGAGACTCCAACCCGTGTCACCACGAAGTAGAAGTCACCCGACCTCAGGGTGCGCGGATCGGGATCGCAGAGATGGACGACGAGGCAACCTCTGGAGCAGAGCGGCCACCCCGGTGGAGACTTCTTTTTCCTGTTTCTGACGTGTCGCTTCTTGTAATGAGCTCGTTGGCGATGGGGCGGCAAATTTCTTTCCTGAAATAGAGAAAATACAATTGTTTAAGTTATGAATTTAACCATAGATAACATATTCAAAGAACTTGGTAAATTAGTTTAATCACTCTACAGCAACATTTTTACTTTTGAGAGGACTTTCAATCAATTCAAAGTAGATTCCACATTCTACGAACATTTTTATCCAAGATGGGAATCGAACCTGCAGACCTTTGAAAAGAAAGGCTGCATTACTACTCATCCGACAGCCAGCTCGGGCTCCACGTGAATTATTCCCTACTTCTCGCACAAAAGAAATTTGAGAAAGATTTCATTCAGAGTCGTAAAAAGACGTGATTTAATCGTGGTTTCGTCTCTGCGACCGATTATCAGTTAATAAACAATACAGGGTCGTTTTAACACGAGAAACAATTTTAAGTTCCTTTGGGCCATTTTTTGATTTCCCAGATTTAAAAATTCAATCTGTGTATTAATCTGAGAATTTCACCATTTTATTCATTAACTCTCCCATTGCCTGACTGCATGTAGTGTAGAAGTGTATTTCTACAGTCTGAATACACAAACATCTGAGAAGGAAAATAATTGCGAGTTTTCTGCATTTACGATGCACGAATATGGCTCCGTGTCTTTAAGAATCTCTTGGAGATCTGCATGCAGAGTATGTTTAATTATTATTAAAAGACGTTTTCATCTAGTTTTTACGTGGTGTGATTAAATTCTATTAATTTTCCCGATATGTGATTGTCATTTTTGATACAAGAGAGTTAATTAGACTGAGACCTTCAGTTTTAAGTGTATTCCAAACCACTAAAAAACATACATATTCTGGTGGGATTCGAACCCACAAACTGTTGAACAGAAGGCAAAATAGTTTTCTTGAGATAATGAGCATATAAAATCCTTTGTAATATGTCTACATCTAATAAGTGTTTAAGTATTATTTCAGATGTTAAGTAAAAATATTGCTATTGTGATTTGGTGCTGAGAACATAATACTGATAAGCATAGAAATCTAATTAGTAATTTACGGCGAGACAAAATATTTGAATTTTTTTAAAGCATTCAAATTTTTTAAATATTTTCCAGTAATTTCAAATTTTTCATTAAACTGTCAGAAAGTATTCTTATTTTTATAAAATCGACAAAATTGATTCAGTGATAACAATTCAAATATTCTTGAATTTTATAAAATTTAAATGTATAACTTTATTTTTAACTTATATTATTATTTATAACTTAAATTTAAATTTATAACAAACTTAATAAAATTTAAATATTTTTTGTAGATTTTACATAAAAATTCAAATATTTCAAACACTGTAATGAAACGGGAAAACATTCAATTTTGGATTTTTACAGAGGAAACATTCAAATGTTTGCAAAAGTTATAAAGAGATTTTGGAATTTTAAAAGTTATTATTAAATATTTTATTTTCTATAAAATTAGTTATAAATAACTTTTATGAAATTAATAAACATTCCAATTTTCATAAAATTAATATTAAACATTCGTGTTTTTATAACATTTTCGGGAAAAACATACAAATATTTATAATAATTTTTTTAATTTTAGTTTTATTTACATCTTTAGTCTCGTGGATTAAATGCTAAAATCTATAACGTAACTTTGATTTTTAAGTTAGACACCTTACAGAATTTAATGAGTACAGAAAATTCGAGTTGGTCTTGATTGTGAAGTCGAAATCTAGCGGTTCATTTGTCCCGATTTCTACTTTTACTTTCCAAAAGAAAAAGAACTTTTCTTTGGTTTTTTTTTTAGGGTCGAGCCCACATCCGTCGAATAACACACACCACCCAAGACATTCATTCGTCGAGTGAAAAAAATGTGAATGAAAAGAAAAATAAACGGAGGAAAATTATTCTTTTCCTTCTCGCTTCGAAGTATGCTTAGAAAATCACTTGCTCTACGCGTACCACAATATGAAGAAAAAAAATCTGAAGGCGTCGACGACACACACATGTACAGTAAATACATTTGCGATGCTTTCGCGTTGCAACCGCCTACTGTTTGCTACCTGATGTTGCAACACTCCTGCATCACGGCATGTTCGCTATCATCCACCGCGCAAATGAATATTTTTATGAAGGATTTAAACTTTTAAGTATATTTTTTCTATTTTTAAACACAAAATTTTGAATTCTTTATTTTGACACCAAGTAGCGGACAAGCAAATACAAAAAGTCTACCACGTAAGTTGCTTTCCGGGAAGAATTTCCATAAATAATGAACCGTATTCATATGTGAACCCAAATGAACCCTGGAAAATTTTCAAGCACCCACCCTGAAGGAAGTGCATGCAGACAGCAAAAGCCCCTTTTACAACAGTGGCTGGAACTGGTCTCTCAGAAGAACGAGGCCCTACCACCACGCCCCTGTGTTGTCTTAAATCCTTCATTTAATATTAATTTTGATAATTTAGTAGAGCAATTGGTACTTTTTCTATTATGTTATCAGGAGGAAAATAGTTGTCAAGTGTTTAGTTAAAATCGCCAATAGTTTCACGAGAAATCTCCCTTTTCCTTGATTTGAGTAAGGAAAGCCAATATCTTAATTCAAAAATATCAATTTTATGATATATATTAGTTTGGGGAAAAAGAAATCCACTAATAGAAAATAAACTTCAAGGTTTTATTTACATGTTTTGGATTAGCTTTGTGCAAAAGATCTGCTTTGTGACAGATCTTTAGCTTCTGGACTGCTCAACTTCAGACATTTTTGTGCTTTTATCGATGTTTTCGAAGATGTATTTGATGCTAAGGATGCGAAGTGCATCCTTAGCATCAAATATACCTGCTGTCAGAACACACAATTCTAACTGTTTACAAGAATTACTTATTACAAAAGGAGCAGGAAAACATTCGTATTCACATATCATGGCATATTAATAAATTTCAATCGTAAAATTTTGTATTCTTCTATTTTTTCCAAAATAAACCCTCCCAAGTTGTCGAAAATTTTCCGAAAACATAAAGGAACATTTTCGAAGAGAGAATTTAATCCTTTGTAGAAGATTTGGATTCCAACACTGGCAACACCACAACCGATAATAATCTTAAGGAATGAAGTTTTAAAAAGGAAGAAGTCTTGTTAGATCTCGTAACAAGACAGAAAACTATTTTGAGAGAAAAAAAAATATATTATAAATTCGAAAGAGAATTGTTCCTTATTTCAAGAAAGTGAAAGAATTTTTTAAATCTGATTATAAACTTGGATATTCTGGCAGAGGTTTTTAAAGAGGCAAAAACACGTAAAAATAATGAAAAGGAATTTGAACTTCAATTACAAACAAACGAATCAAGTCTTGCCATAGTCATGTTGTAGAATTATGCGAAGTTCCAATGGTAGTTATCTTCCATTGGAACCAAATGAAATTTTGGAACGGTCTAATAATATTTTTTCTCGATAGAATTTCTGTAGAGATTATTCACTGTAAGAGAAAAAGTGTGTGAAAACTAAGAAATGAAGATTTCTTGGAAAAGAAATTGTTTATTTTCATTAAAAATTTCTTATTTTCGAAAATCTGTTTCCTTTATTCCTCAATGGAGTTTTCTTCATTTTAACGGCATTGTAATTAATTCGATTATTATAGTTTTATGTTTTACATTTTGTTTGGCGAAATATTGAGGATTTGGACGATATCTGATAACAGTTCCTACAACAGAAAAAAATACCGAATTATTATCTAGTGTCACTAAAGGAAACTCAGCGAAGTCAATTCCAAGAATTTCATAATTTATTTGAAATATTACGATAAACAATTATTTGATATTGAGTACAGTATCAGTATAGCCTAAAAACAGACGTTTGAAAAGTTGATCTAAAAGAGACAATAGAACATGACATGAATGATCAGAAAAGCAAGATCATTGAGTCTTGGTTTTTTTTTCCATAAAAAGTTGACTATTGTTGATCTATCTCAACACAATATGGTCAACACACACACACGTTAGTAATACTGTAACAAAAGTGTCTTAGTTTATTTATTTTAACTTATATCAGCATTCATTGTAAAAGTTTTTTTTTTATTGTAAGAGTTTTAGATTGTCGTTTTATTTATTTGTTTTGATTTTTATTCATTGAAAAGATTTTTTTTTTAGATTTATTTTCCATAATAAATGGTTTACTAACTGTTTTTGTTCTATTTCTCACAATTTACATCGATGCTTACTTCAAACGATATTTTTTGTAAAATCTTAGTTTAATAATGCATGAAATTATCGGATTACACTAATATGTTATCAATTTTATAAAATTTTGGAATCCGGATTCGAAGTATTTTCGTCTCATTAGTAATAAATAATTTGAATCTTTGTACAAGAAATGACGCATACTTGTAACTGAAAAAGAGACGCGTTATCAAACAATTCTATTTTTTTTTTTTTTTAACAAGTTTCCAAGCGACCAGTAGTTGCCACACAGAGAATACAAATTAGTTGGAATCAAATTACACGAGGCGTTTCGGAATAAGTGCTTGTCGGACAGGCAAGAAAAACGTCGTCCGCGGCAGGCGATATTTCCATTTCGAAACGAACACCAGGACAAAAGCGGATAACAAATGCCGGCCATCAAATGGAAGGAAGAAAAACAGGGCTCGTTTTCTCAGACATTCTCACGCTAATGAAAGCAACAGTGTTGCCGGGCTGACGTCAGGAAAGGGATACGTTGAACCGAATGACGAACTTGTTAGCTATTCCGGCCGGAGCGTTCCTAATGTCCGACCCGAACGGACCTGTTCCAGCAGCAGACCTGTTCCTATATCGGCAGCTACCGGTGATTAATTTACAGAAATATTATGACATCTGATTTCGGAGAATTTCTGGGAATTGTGCGATTAATAGATCCCAATGCTTTCCGACTTAGCAATATTTCATGTATGTATTCTAATTAAAATTCCGTTTTGATTTCATTTTAATTAAATACAATGCAAGCAAATCAATATTTTTAATTACCAATTTTATTTACTAATTTATTTTGATTGGTACACTAACTTTCATATAAGAAGTTACTGACGTTTGCGGAAATAATAAACGCCGAATATTTCTTGGCGGAAACACATGAGTATTTCTTATGAGCTCCTCTCTTGCTCAACCCTTTCCGGTAAAATGATGAATTTAGCTTGCGTCATTTTTTTTACATACGATACCACACAATAACGATTTATTCTCGGTATGCGACCACAGTTACAGTTACCGTATAGGCTAATAATTTAATTTAAAATTTCTAATGAAGTGAATCTGGCCACACTTTCATTACATATCTAAATATTGCAGAACACACATTCTTTATTGTTAAAATTTCTTAAAACGATAAAATTATTTCATTCTTGCAAAAATTTAGGGCAAACTGCCGGTCGATATATATTAAAAGAAACAACATTTTGGATAAGAGTCGTGTTGATTCTGATTGGATCAATTAAGAATCAAAAGAAACAAATAGGCATCTATTCGATTCTGATAATCCAGATTTGATATTCCACAAAGAACTAGTTCTATCCATAACTTAATTTTAAGTTGGTAAAAAATTGTAAAATGGAAAATTTTATAAAAAATAATCATTAAATAGTTACTTTATGACAATCATTTCTTCATTAATTCATATAAAAAAGAGATGACGTGTATTTTTTCACTATAAATTCTTATCCTTAATATCATTATAAATTCATGTTCATTGCCAATTTTAATTCGGAAATCTTTAAATTTCCTGATATATTAAAAATTGTTAACAAACATCAACCCAAATTGGGCCCTTCTAATACTATACAATTTCTCTATCGCTAAGCGAATAAAGACACATGAGTAATAATTTTAAAAACTGAACGAAGACGCCATCTTTCTTAAAGCGAGGAAAGGTCCATGACGGAGTGCATCGCAGGATAAGCAATTTTACAGTGCGTTCACACCAGTGTTAATAACGATTTAAATTAATTACAAAAGCTGTCATCACAAATTTAAAATGAAAAATAGCTTTTAAGTTATCCATCGATCAACACTTAATCTTTTTTCAATTTTTTAACACATGAACAAAAATTCGGTGGATAAACAATACAAGGATTATTCACATTGATTACTCACGGCAAAATCTCCATTAACAAATTTCATCGTTGGATTTCAAATGTTTCCACAAAAGGTTATAAATTCAGACTAATTTCCTCAATTTGTTTCGTAAAAGCAATCGATCATTTTTACGAGGCATCTGCAAGTCTTTAACCCGAGATTTCCGCGAAAATGTCATTCTGTTGGAGAGAAAGTGAAGGAAAAATGTCCTCAATTAATCAAAACAATCCCATTTCCCATTTATATTCCGGCCATAACGCGGAACTTACCATCGCCACTGCAATTCCGGATTCGCGGCATTTCCCCTCCCCCCTTCGTTTTTTAATACCCCCGAAAGTTTTTAAGTACGAAAAGGTCAAGTGATGACGAAAGGATGATGGTTTTTTTGATGGATTGATTAATGTTTGAAAAATTTCCCTTTGCATACCCAACCATAAGCTTTTTATAGACAGTAACTGAAGTATTATGAAACAATTACACAGAAATTTGCAATTGAAAAAATATTACTATTTTTTTTAAGACACATTATATACAGTTTTACATTCGTAGTTTTTCCGCGTGAGCATTATGCCGCAGTTGGCATTATGTGTAAATCTTCACATAATGCCAATTTTACAATTTCAAAATAGTTTTGGAAAAATTTTAGACAGACGGTTTTATTCGGACAGAATTTAGCTTAAAACACGGATGAAAAGCAAACGATTTTGTGTTGAACAAAATTTCTAGAAAATTTCTTATTTCAAATTATACATATTTAAGAACATATTGCAAATTAAACATATACATTTTTTTCTTCTGTATATGTTTAAAAACGCTGGTGTATTCGCTTTTTGTGTACGAAGACTAATTTGCCCAAAACGTAGAATTATAAAGGGACTAAAAACATCTCCAAAACAAAGACTTGAACCCATAAACTATGAAACTAATGCCCGAGCACTCATTCATTAGTCTCAGAGTGGATTATATTAAAATATTATTTTACATAGTTCACATTATTAAAAAACACTTTATATTGTAATTTTTTACATCGCGTTGCAGATTGTCTGATTGCCTAAGTCTGTTATAAGGCATTTTAATATTCCCCGCATACTTGCCTTCTGGCAGGACTTTTCACAGACAGTGGGCCGCATTAACGAGTTGTAACAGAGAACTCCCAAGCATCCACACTGACAGACGAGCAGGGAGAAGGCAGAAATGCAACATCCACCTCCCGTAGCTCGATAGTGGCTGGAATCGAACCCGGGACCTTCTACTCTGAAGGGCGGTTTCTATCACAAGGCTACGAAGAGCCTATTTTGTAATTTATTGTAAAATTGAAATAGTTAAAAGTAAAGCTTACAGTTTAGTCTGATGTCACTTGTTATTAATAATGTGTGTGGGGGGGGG
>JAPDSC010165049.1:0-14816 GCA_026290005.1 Latrodectus geometricus
TCGTAGTCTGTAGCTTAACTTAAGCTACGGAATAGGGAATTTATTTCCAATACCTGAGTCTCGTGTCCAGATTTTTATCTGGGCGGGACGTGAGTAGGCGTATTGGACGGTAGTTAACTTGTCAGGAATTATATGAACTGTTTAGGCCCAAATTTTTACAAATCTCTTTTAACAGTTCATCACCAGATTATTCACCAATGATTCTGGTTTTCTTTTGGTCAGATCGTTAACGGACACTCTGACTGCCCAACGCAATTAGACAATAAACTTATTATTGAGCTATGATCAAGCACAAGGATATTCAAAATTCCTTATTCAATATACACTGATACCCTACCATTATTAAATTAATTGTTCCTTCTTTATTTAATTTACCAAAATTCATTTGTTGGGCCCATTCTCATTATTTCCTGGGTATTGGTCAAACTCCTCCTCCTCCTAACCGGATTATTTTTAACTTTCTTTAACATTAATTAGCAACTGCTAAGACTTGTGCTTTTAATATGTCGACACTACCCTGCGTTATGAGCTTTTGGCTTAATTATATTAGTTTCTTACCTTTCTTGCTACTGCTTGTTGCCACTGACGTGTAGGGAGTACTTGAGCGATTATTCTTATTTCAGCTTCCTGCTATTTTCGTCTCCCTGTCTTGACTGTGTCTTTATCTACTCAACCATTCCTTGTGTTTACTTTACATTATGGATACTGCATCTCATATATCGGTCGACTCATACGACGACCATGCGGACAATATTACTGGCCCCAATCTCGAGGTCTCCACCTGTTCTTCTGCAGACTTTGACTCACCAATTTGTGACAGAACTAGAAGCGCATTGCAGGTGGAACACAAGTGCCCAATTTGTAAAAAGTGCTACGCCAAAAAGACCAGACTTTTGAAGCACCTACAAAGACATGCTGAACTTGCTAAAAACAAGACTGAAGAAACGGTTACCCGTGACTTTGCTCCATCCCCTGATAATGCTGACTGCATCATCGACCCGAACACCAGTGATGGAATCGTCAATAATGGACATTGCCGTTCACCTATTTCTGGGAATTGCCCCATACCTTTCGAGAATGACAACACCGCTCCTGCTTCTGCTTCAGCTGCCCCGGTGGACAAAGAGGGAAACGAACAAATGATTAAAAAAGAAATTACTATCCCTCAAGACCTTGTATGTGAGCTTTGCCGAGCTAAATTGAACGATCCACAAGCCTTTCGTTTCCATCTGCGCAAAAGGCATGGCATCGTGCCCAAGAAGGTTCTGACCCCTGCCCAGAAAATAAAAATGCGAGAGAGGCTAACCAAAAAATTTGGTGTGCTGCGTGATAACACGGGCAATGGCACCCCTAGTACTCATGACTCCATTATTCTTGAAATGACTGTCGCTCTGCCACGTGTATCTCCTATTTCTTCACCAAACAGAACCACGCCAACATCTGAGCAAAACCAAATGATTGACAGCACCAATCCTGACAACATCATTCACTGTCCAACAAATTATAAGCCAAATGACGTCCCGCCATTCAATGGCAAATGTGCAATTTGCGATATTGTCTTTGAAAGTATGAACGAGCTCATTTCACATCTTGATGACCACAGTAAGAGCTTGTCTCCAAGTGGGCAGGAGAAAGTCAATTCATATGCAGACGCTATCAAATCTGGCATTAATGATTTCAAGGATACACCACCACCCTTGGTGATGGAGGAACCCCTTTTCCAGTGTGACCATTGCGAACATGTCTCGATTTCCATGAAGGGATTACGCTCCCACATGATTACCAACCATAAGAACATTGGGAAATCGAAGTCGCCACCCAAATTACTAATTGCTATAACCCTCCCAAGAACCTGAATGTCCAGAGCAACACCTCCAGTGCTCTTCGCACGGACCTGGACAATGTTTTGGAAACTTCCCAAGGTTCGACTCCTACAAGAATTGGTGAAACTGTTCACTTGACATTTCCCATATGTGAGCACCTAAAATGTACTGAAGATGGGTGCAGCAACATCTACTTTTGTAAAGACTGGTTCACCACCCAAGCTTCTCTGGTGATGGTTGGTTGGTTGGGTTTTGTGGCGCAAGGTCCAAAAAGGACAAGCTGCGCCAAAAATTAAGCTTTAAAGAAAATTGGTAGATTTTTGGCAAAACCCAAACTCAACATTAAAAATTTAAAACACAAAAATAGTTGTATATATTAACTTTAAAATCAAAATAAGTATAATTATATAAAATTCATAAAATTTAAATAAAATGAAGGAAACCAATTTCCCTTAAAAAGGAAAAAAGGTTTCGGTGGGGTGACTCCCCCACTAAATCATGCATGGTTAAAAGGTCACAGGAAAAGAATTTAAAACGGTAAACGTTAAAAACTGGACATGAAATTAAAATATGAGCAACTGTATATGGTTCATCACACGTTTCACACCAAGGATTTAATTCACTTAAAAACAAATGTCTGTGTGTGAAACGTGTGTGTCCGATACGAAGGCGAGTTAAAATAACATCTGCTCTTCGTAGCGGTAAAACAGACAATGAGGTGACGGATGAGAAGATAGTATGTAATTTGTTGACAACCTGCAAATTCCATGATTCCTGCCATAGGGAATATATAAATGTTTTGACACCCCTTCTCACATCAGAGAGCGGAACTGATGGTAAGATTTGACCTGATGCAGCTTTTGCAGCTGCATCCGCTCTCTCATTTCCATCAAGACCTACGTGACTTGGTATCCAACAAAATAAAATTTTGTAACCCTTGCCAGCAAGGGATTCCAATACTCTGAAAATTCTTGACACAACAGGATGATTATTAAAACTATTGCCTCTCAAAGCTTCCAAAACACTCAAGCTGTCAGTATATATACAAAATTGACGATCATCACCCGTATTCACCTGCTGAAGAGCGTAGTAAATTGCCGTTGCTTCAGCAGTGAAGATGGAGCAGGATGGATGTAGGCTGTAGCTGAAAGATGTATTATTCATGATAATTCCACAGCCCACATGTCCTGCTGATTTTGAACCATCTGTGAATACAGGTGTGTATGACTGATACTGACAGCGATGAGAAGAAAATAGCTGTTGAAAGACAATAGGAGTTGTGTCAGATTTTGCATATTGAGTAAAGGAATAAATAAAATCAAGTGTTGGGTTATACCAAGGCGGATAAGCAAAGTAATTAGGTGATACAATCCGCAAATCACGTAGATCAGTCAAAGACAAATATGATTTCATTCGTGTGAGAAAAGGTGCGATGCTCATTGGACGAGCATCGTATAGTCTTTTAATAGAGGCATTTGGAACCATGGATCGTAATGGATGATGAGGGGTCGACATAACTTTAGCGTAATAATTGAGAGACAGCTGCATTCGTCGCAGGTCTAGTGGTATTTGATGGCATGTCACATATAGACTCTGGACGGGTGATGTGCGAAATGCACCTGAACATATTCTCAAGGCAGAGTGATGAACAGTGTCCAATCTGCGTAAGACGGAAGACCTTGCAGATCCATATACAACACATCCGTAGTCAATTCGGGATAAAATCAAAGATTGATAAACCCGAAGGAGTGAGGAGCGATCTGCACCCCAAGATGTATTTGATAACACCTTGAGGATATTAAGCGATCGCTCACACCTCTTCCGCAAATTTAAAACATGCGGAAGAAAGGTTAATTTTTTGTCGAAAATCACTCCGAGGAATTTTACCTCATTGACTACAGGTATTGCTGTATTGTTAATAAGAATCACTGGAACATTATGCAGGCTTGTCTTCCTGCAGAAGTGGACACAGTTACTCTTACCAGGAGATACAGAAAGGCCATTTTCAGCACACCATGCAGCTAATTTATTTACAGCAGTTTGTAATTGTCTCTCAATTAAACGCATATTGGACCCCTGACATGATATCTGCAGGTCGTCAACAAACAAAGTACTTTTAATAGATGAAGGTAGATGATGGAGAATGTTACTGATGAATAAACTAAAAAGAGTTACGCTTAAAATTGAACCCTGAGGAACACCTTCAGGTTGATTAAAAGTATTGGAAAAGGTTGTTCCAATACGGACTTTAAAATCGCGGGAGCGTAAAAAATTCTGGAGGAATATCGGCAGATTACCCCGAAAGCCAAAATCATGAATCCTACGGAGAATTCCATAACGCCACGTACGGTCATAAGCCTTTTCTATGTCAAAGAAAATGGAAACGAGATGATTTCTCCGCACAAAGGCATTGCGGATCTGCGTTTCCAAGAATGTAATATTATCGAGAGTGGATCTTCCTTTTCGGAAGCCACTCTGATTAATATGGATACAGTTATTCTTTTCTAAGACATATACGAGACGGGCGTTGACCATACGTTCGAGAGTCTTACATAAGCAACTCGTCAGAGCTATAGGTCGATAATTCAAAGGATTAGAAGGATCTTTACCAGTCTTTAGGATCGGAATCACTATTGCTTCTCTCCAAAGGGATGGGAATTTATTTTCAGTCCAGATCCTATTGAACAAGAGTAATAAGTTCAATAGGGAGTCTGGACTTAAATTTTGAAGCATAAGATAGCTGATTCCATCAGGTCCAGGTTGGTTTGGTTTGGTTGGTTGGGTTTTGTGGCGCAAGGTCCAAAGAGGACAAGCTGCGCCAAAAGTTGAGTTTTACAGAAAATTGAGTTTTAAAGAAAATTGATTTTAGGCAAAACCCAAACACAACATTAAAATTTAAAACACAAAAATTATGGTATATAATAGTTTTAAAATCGGAATAAGTTTATGAAAGTATTTTAAAATCTAAAATGTATAAGTAAATTAAAGTAAGGTAAAATTCAACAAATTTAAATAAAATTAAGGAAACCAACTTCCCTTAAAAAGGAAAAAAGGTTTCGGTGGGGAGGCTCCCCCACTAAATCATACATTGTTAAAAGGTCAGTGGCAAAATATTTAAAACGGTAAAGGTTAAAATATGGACATGAAATTAAAATATGAGAGACAGTATATGGTACATCACACGTTTCACACCATGGATTTAGTTCATTTAAAAACAAATGTCTGTGTGTGAAACGTGTGTGTCCGATACGAAGGCGAGTCAATCTGACATCTGCTCTTCGTAACGGTAAAATTGATGATGGAATGAGGTATGGAAAGATGGCACGCAGTTTGTTTCCGACCTGCATACTCCATGACTCCTGCCAAAGAGAATTAACAAATCTTTTTACAACCCTTCTCACGTCGAAAAGAGGGACAGATGAATGAAGTACAGACGATGCAGCTTTAGCAGCTGCATCTGCCTTTTCATTTCCCTCTAGACCTACATGACCTGGGACCCAACAGAAAATGATGTCATATCCCTTGCCAGCAAGGGAATCCAATGCTCCGAAAATCTTGGACACAACAGGATGACAATAATTTGAATTTTTCAACGCTTCTAGTACACTCAAACTGTCAGTATATACACAAATTTTATGACAATTTCCCGTATTCACAAGCTGAAGGGCTTGATAAATGGCCATAGCTTCAGCTGTAAAGATGGAGCAGGACGTATGAAGGCTGTAACCATAACTGGCATTGGAATGGAATATGCCACAGCCAACATGTCCTGCTGTTTTGGAACCATCCGTGAATACAGGCTTGAATGATGAATACTGACAGCGATGTGATAGAAAAAGCTGTTGAAAAATAGTTGAGGTTGTGTCCGATTTTCTAAACTGAGCGAATGGATTAATAATGTTAATCTGTGGATCATACCAGGGTGGATGTGAATGTAAGTCCGTTTTAATAAAACGGACATCATGCAGGTCTGTTAAATACAGTTGAGATTTAGTTCGACTGAGAAAGGGTTGGATGTTAAATGGCCGAGCATCATATAATCTCTTCAAGGCAGGAGTATATACCAAGGATCGTATAGGATGTTGAATGTTAGACATAACTTTAGCGTAGTAATTGAGAGACAGCTGCATTCGTCTCAGGTCTAAAGGCAATTGTTGGCAAATCGCATAAAGACTCTGGACGGGTGATGTGCGGAATGCGCCTGAACAAATTCTCAAAGCAGAGTGATGCACAGTGTCCAGTCTGCGTAAAACAGAAGACCTAGCAGATCCATACACAATACATCCGTAGTCAATGCGAGATAAAATGAGTGCTTGATAGACACGAAGGAGTGACAAGCGATCAGCACCCCAAGATGTATTAGATAATACCTTGAGGATATTAAGCGATCGCTCGCACTTCTTCCGCAAATGTAAAACATGCGGAAGAAAGGTCAACTTTCGGTCGAATATCACACTAAGAAATTTAATCTCGTTGACCACGGGTATTGCAGTGTTGTTCAGATGAATAACAGGATCATTGTGAATACTGGTCTTCCTGCAGAAATGGACACAGCAGCTCTTGCTAGGAGAGACTGTGAAGCCATTCTCTGCACACCATGCAGCTATTTTATTAACAGATGTTTGAAGTTGTCTCTCAATTAAACGCATGTTCGATCCCTGGCAGGATATTTGCAGGTCATCCACATACATCGTGCCGTAAACTGAAGGTGAAAGAAGATGAAGAATGTTACTGATGTAAAGGTTAAAAATTGTGACACTTAAAATGGAGCCTTGGGGAACATCCTCGGCTTGAATAAAAGTATTGGATGTAAATGTTCCAATACGAATTTTAAAAGTACGGGAGCGTAAAAAGTTTTGTAGGAATATCGGGAGATTACCCCTAAAGCCAAAATCATATAATGAACGGAGAATTCCATATCGCCACGTACGGTCGTATGCCTTCTCGATGTCGAAGAAGATGGAAACCAGATGGTTTCTCCGCACAAAAGCGTTGCGGATTTGGGTTTCCAAGTAAGTAATGTTATCAAGAGTGGATTTTCCTTTACGGAATCCACTCTGATTTACATGTATACATTTATTTTCTTCTAAGACATGTACGAGACGGGCGTTGACCATACGTTCGAGAGTCTTACAAAGGCAACTTGTCAGAGCTATAGGTCGGTAATTTGATGGTTCTGAGGAATCCTTACCAGGCTTCAGAACCGGAATTACTATTGCTTCATTCCAAAGAGATGGAAATTCATTTTCAGTCCAGATCCTATTGAACAAAAGCAATAAGTTCGATAGGGAATCTGGACTTAAATGTTGAAGCATAAGATAGCTAATTCCATCAGGTCCTGGGCTGGTATTATTGGCCTGCTGTAAAGCTTTCTTCAATTCTAATATTCCAAATTCGCAGTTGTAGGATAAGTTTTGTCCATGGTTGAAATGAATTGGTCTTCGCTCAGCACGACTCTTAGTCCTTAAAAACGAAGGACTATAAGAGTCAGTGCTTGAGACACTAGCAAAACTTTCACCAAGGACATTAGCTATTTCCTTAGGAGAAGAGTGTATAGCAGCTCCGGTTTTTAGAATAGGAATGGAGAATTCCCTATAAATACCATTGGCTGCTTTCACTCTTCTCCACAACTGCTTACTGGTTATGGAAGAATTTATTGAAGATATATAGCTAGACCAGGATTCCTTCTTACTTCTACGACGAGCTCTGCGAGCTAACGCTTTTGCTCTCTTAAAGGCAATAAGATTCTCCGTTGTGGGGTACCTCCGGAAAAGCCCCCATAACTTCCTTTGATTTTTGTATGTTTGTTGGCATTCATTGTTCCACCATGGTTTGCAACGCCGTTTTGGTTTAGAAGAACTTTTAGGTATTGCTGTATCAGCTGCAATTATAAGTGTTTCAGTGACTTTTTGAACGGCATTATCAATATTCTCGATCGTAACCATTTTATCATCAACGACTGCCAATTGTGTAAATAACGTCCAATCTGCCCGACTGTACACGTAAGTAGGTATGCGTTGCTGCACACTACAACCTCCAGTCTGGGAGATGACGAGTGGGAAATGATCGCTGTTATGCAGATCATTCCCAACTGTTAAATTTAACAACGGCAGAAGTGAAGGTGAACAAATGGCGAGATCGAGAGAATGAAATGTCCTTGTGGGTGTGTGGAAGTATGTTTTCTCGTCGGTATTCATCAGACAGAGGCTATTATCAGAAATAAATTGCTCTATCTGACGACCGCGAGAATTGGTATCATCACTTCCCCACAAAGTATTATGTCCGTTAAAGTCACCGAATAACAAATATGGTGAAGGCAGCTGATCAACTAATGTATCAAGTTCTTCTTGGCGGATGACATCATGTGGTGGCAAATACAAGCTACAGACTGTAATCAAACATGTTGTATGAATTCTGACAGCTACAGCCTGTAGGGTTGTATTGATTGGATGGACAGTGCTGGGATAGTTATTGGATGTTAATATGCAAACACCACCAGACACTGCATCATCGTCACCACAGTCTTTTCTAAAACATTGAAACCCACGCATAGTGATGTTATTTGTAGACTTCAGGAAGGTTTCCTGAAGTGCTATGCATGCGGGGTTATAAGCTGATATAATAGACTTGATGTCATCAAGATGTGAACGCAAACCATGACAGTTCCAACAAATAAAGGAAGTTATTATTTAAATTGAAGAGCTCCTCCCCCGGAGCTGGAAGGCGAGTCTTCTATCATTTCCTCGGGCGATAAATTATCGTCCGAGGGATGAAGAGAGACAGCATCAGCTTCCAGGGTCATGGCTCTACGGGTGGATAAGGAGGATTTTCGAGGACCCTCCTTTGCAGATTTTAATTTGGAGGCCTTAACGCCTCGAGATTTAGCCAAAGAAGCTCTTCTATTTAATGTTGATGTTGATTTTGGTCTTTCTGTTGTTAGTTGGGGTAATCTCATTATGGGAAATGGCAGGGTATCCGTTTGAGTACTAGAACTTTTGGTGACTTTTTTGGCTGCGGCCGCATAACTCAATCCAGCCTGTGGCGTACGAGAGGCAACAATTTTCCTAGCCTCTGGATACGAACAGTTGTTTTTAACTTTTATTGTGGTGATTTCTTTTTCTATAGCCCATTGAGGACAACTTCGAGAATAGGAGGGATGTTCACCGTGACAGTTTACACAAACCTCCTTTGCTGTGCAGGTAGAATTATCGTGGCCAACTACCGCGCAGCGAGCGCAGGTAAGTTTGCCTCTGCAAGCATTTCTCGAGTGTCCAAAACGTTGGCATTGGAAACATCTCAAGGGATTTGGAATATATTGTCTGACGGGTAGATTCAAGTAAGCAACTTTGATTTTGTCAGGAAGGTCTGGGGTCGCAAAGGTCAGAATGAGATGCTTAGTGTCAATGAACTGCCCATCTCTTCTGACTCTAATGCGTTCAACTCCGCAGACCTTCTGACTTTTCAGATTATCAAGAATCTCCTCCGTCGACGTATTTAACAAATCCCTCGCAGAAATCACACCACGTGAAAAGTTCAAATTTCCATGAGGCAGGACTGTCACCTCTATATTTGCCATCAGTTGCATTTCACTTATTTTGGATGCTTGGGTTGAGTTAGCAACCTCAATTAACAAGTCACCTGATCGTATTTTTCGGATACCCTTAACTTCACCTATAAAACCCGATATTCCTTTTTGAATAAGGAAAGGGGACACTTTCTCAAATGAACCCACTTTCCTTTTGACTATAAAATATTTGCATGTGTTATCGTTTAATAAATGCTCCCGTGGGAGAAAAGACATTTTCCTATTTTCCATAATTTTTTTATTAAAATTTCGGGACCTGACCGCACCACCCACCACCGAGTCCAACAAGGGGATGCAGACCAGCTGCACCAGTGCTAGCCAGATCCTATACGCTCACAGTACATCCCTGTGAT
This sequence comes from Latrodectus geometricus, assembly GCA_026290005.1. Taxonomy (NCBI): domain Eukaryota; kingdom Metazoa; phylum Arthropoda; class Arachnida; order Araneae; family Theridiidae; genus Latrodectus; species Latrodectus geometricus. The sequence goes on from JAPDSC010165049.1 coordinate 9,762, forward strand.
GGCCTCCACCCTTAACGAGTCATCCAGCAGATGTACCGATCGCTTGATCCATAAAGCCGATTGATGTGCTGAGGACCACAACACACCTCCCGTTTACCTGAAGCAGAGGCCAAAGTAATGTGTTGGTCTCTGGGGGCCTCAATTACCAGGACCCTCCTTTCCAGGGACACGGGTCTCCACGCACGGCAAACACGTGGGTGATTTAGTCCCCAAGAGTAGCTAATAGCAACAGAGCGGCAAAAGCTGCTCAAGGGGAGCCCTCAACCTCATGAGAGGCAACCACGATGAGGGAGAAAAGGAAGAAAAAGCAGAAAAGAGAATAAGAGAAGAAGATAAAGAAGAGGACAGATCACTGGGGTACCTCGGGATTGTGACACCCGTGTTTACTTAAAGAAAGTAAACCCCCTGAGGGGCCATCAGGTCCAGGACTGGTATTATGAGTCTGCTGTAATGCGTTCTTCAACTCTGACATCCGAAATTCACAGTTGTAAGGTAAGGCTTGTCCATGAGTGAAACGAATTGGATTTCGCTCAGCACGACTCTTAGTCCTTAGAAACGAAGGACTATAAGAGTCAGTGCTTGAGACATTAGCAAAACTTTCACCAAGGACGTTAGCTATTTCCTTAGGAGAAGAATGTATAGCAGCTCCGGTTTTTAATATGGGAATTGAAAATTCCTTATAAATTCCATTGGCTGCTTTTACTCTTCTCCACAACTGTTTACTGGATGTAGAAGATGTTATGGAAGAAACATAGCGAGACCAAGATTCCTTCTGACTTTGACGACGAGCTCTGCGAGCCAATGCTTTTGCTCTCTTAAAGGCAATCAAATTCTCCGTTGTGGGGTATCTCCGGAATAACCCCCATAACTTCCTTTGTTTTTTATAAGTTTTTTGACACTCATTATTCCACCATGGTTTGCAACGTCTTTTTATTGTAGAAGAACTTTTAGGTATTGCTAAATCAGCTGCACTTATAATTGTTTCAGTGACTTTATGAACGGCATTATCAATATCCTCGATCAAAACCATTGTATCATCAATGACTGCCAATTGTGTAAATAAAGGCCAATCTGCCCGACTGTACACGTAAGTAGGTAGACGTTGTCCTACACTACTACCTCCAGTCTGGGAGATGACAAGCGGGAAATGATCGCTATTATGCAGATCATTTCCTACTGTTAAATTTAACAATGGCAGGAGTGATGGAGTACAAATGGCGAGATCGAGAGAATGAAAAGATCTTGTGGGTGTGTGGAAATGTGTTTTCTCGTCGGTATTTATCAGACAGAGACAGTTATCAGAAATAAACTGCTCTATCTGACGACCGCGAGAATTCGTATGACTACTTCCCCACAAAGAATTATGGCCGTTAAAGTCACCTACTAACATAAATGGTGTAGGCAGCTGATCAACTAATGTATCAAGTTCTTCTTGGCGGATGACATCATGTTGTTGTTGTTGTTGTTGTTGGTGGGTTGGGTTTTGTGGCGCAAGGTCCAAAAAAAGGACAAGCTGCGCCAAAAATTAAGCATTAAAGAGAATTTATAAATTTTAGGGAAAACCCAATCTCAACATTAAAAGGTTAAAATACAAAAATAAATGTATATATTCAATTTAAAATCCAAGAAAAGCATAAGTATATAAAAGTAAAATAAAAATCAACAAATTTAAATAAAATTAAGGAAACCAATTTCCCTTAAAAAGGAAAAAAGGTTTCGGTGGGGAGACTCCCCCACTAAATCATACATAGTTAAAAGGTCTGTTCCAAAATATTTAAAACGGTAAATGTTAAAATATGGGCATGAAATTAAAATATGAGTAACTGTATATGGTACATCACACGTTTCACACCATGGATTAAGATCGCTTAAAAACAAATGTCTGTGTGTGAAACGTGTGTGTCCGATACGAAGGCGAGTCAAACGAACATCGGCACTTCGTAGCGGTAAAACAAATGATGGAATGAAGTATGGAAAGATGGCACGCAGTTTGTTGGAGACCTGCATACTCCATGTTTCCTGCCATAGAGAATTTACAAATTTTTTAACAACCCTTCTCACATCGAAAAGTGGGACACATGAATGAAGCAGAGACGATGCAGCTTTAGCAGCTGCATCTGCCCTTTCATTTCCCTCTAGACCTACATGACCTGGGATCCAACAGAAAATGATGTCATAACCCTTGCCAGCAAGGGAATCCAGAGCTCCAAAAATCTTGGACACAACAGGATGACAATAATTAGAATTTCTCAACGCTTCTAATACACTCAAACTGTCAGTATACACGCAGATTTTATTAAATTGCTCTGTATTCACTAGCTGAAGGGCTTGAAAAATAGCGGTAGCTTCAGCTGTAAAGATGGAGCAGGACGTATGAAGGCTGTAACCATAACTTGCATTAGCATAGAATATGCCACAGCCAACATGTCCTGCAGTTTTAGATCCATCTGTGAATACAGGCGTGTATGAAGAATACTGACAGCGATGTGAAAAGAAACGCTGTTGAAAAACCATTGATGTTGTGTCCGATTTTCCAAAGTGAGCAAATGGATTAATAATGTTTATCTGTGGATCATACCAGGGTTGATGTGAATGTAAGTCCGTCTTAGTAAAACGGACATCATGTAGGTCTGTTAGAAAGAGTTGAGCCTTAGTTCGAGTAAGAAAGGGTTGGATGCAATAGGAACGAGCATCATACAATCTCTTCAAGGCAGGAGTATATACCAAGGACCGTAAAGGATGTTTAATGTCAGACATGACTTTAGCGTAATAATTGAGAGACAGCTGCATTCGTCTCAGGTCTAAAGGCAATTGTTGGCAAATTGCATACAGACTCTGGACGGGTGATGTGCGGAATGCTCCCGAACAGATTCTCAAAGCAGAGTGATGCACAGTGTCCATTCTGCGTAAAACAGAAGTCCTAGCAGATCCATACACAACACTTCCGTAGTCAATACGAGATAAAATGAGTGCCTTATAGACACGAAGCAGTGACAAGCGATCAGCACCCCAAGATGTATTTGACAACACCTTGAGGATATTAAGCGATCGCTCACACTTCTTCCGCAAATATAAAATATGCGGAAGAAAAGTCAATTTTCGGTCAAATAAAACACCAAGAAATTTGATCTCGTTGACAACGGGTATTGTAGTGTCGTTCAGATGGATAATAGGATCATTGTGAAGGCTAGTCTTCTTGCAAAAATGGACACAGCAACTCTTGCTTGGAGATAATGTGAAGCCATTCTCTGCACACCATGCAGCTATTTTATTAACAGATGTTTGTAGTTGTCTCTCAATTAATCGCATATTTGATCCTTGGCAAGATATTTGCAGGTCATCCACATACATAGTGCCATTAACTGAAGGTGAAAGGTGATGGAGGATGCTACTGATGTATATGTTAAAAAGAGAAACACTTAAAATAGAACCTTGAGGAACACCCTCATATTGGATAAAAGTATTGGATGTAAAAGTTCCAATACGTACTTTAAAATTACGGGAGCGTAGAAAGTTTTTTAGGAATATCGGGAGATTACCCCTAAAGCCAAAATCATATAATGTACGGAGAATACCGTATCGCCACGTACGGTCGTATGCCTTCTCGATGTCAAAGAAAATGGAGACCAGATGATTTCTTCGCACAAATGCGTTGCGAATTTGGGTCTCCAAATATGCAGTATTATCAAGAGTGGATCTCCCTTTACGAAATCCACTCTGATTAATATGTATACATTTATTTTTTTCTAAGACATACACGAGACGGGCGTTGACCATACGTTCGAGAGTCTTACAAAGGCAGCTCGTCAGAGCTATTGGTCGGTAATTAGAAGGTATTGAAGGATCCTTACCAAGCTTTAGGACCGGAATGACTATAGCTTCATTCCAAAGAAATGGAAACTCATTTTCAGTCCAGATCCTATTGAACAAAAACAATAAATTCGATAGGGAATCTGGACTTAAATGTTGAAGCATCAGATAGCTAATTCCATCAGGTCCTGGGCTGGTATTATTGGCCTGCTGTAAAGCTTTCTTCAATTCTAACATCCGAAATTCACAGTTGTAGGGTAAGGCTTGTCCACAGTTGAAAGGAATTGGTGTTCGCTCAGCTCGACTCTTAATCCTTAAAAACGAAGGACTGTAAGAGTCGATGCTTGAGACACTAGCAAAACTTTCACCAAGGACATTAGCTATTTCCCTTGGAGAAGAATGTATAGCAGCTCCGGTTTTTAATATAGGAATGGAAAATTCCTTATAAATTCCATTGGCTGCTTTTACTCTTCTCCACAACTGCTTACTGGATATTGAAGATGTTATTGAAGAAATATAGCGAGACCAGGATTCCTTCTGACTTCGACGACGAGCTCTTCGAGCTAATGCCTTTGCTCTCTTAAAGGCAATAAGATTCTCCGTTGTGGGATATCTCCTAAACAACCCCCATAACCTCCTCTGTTTCTTGTAAGTTATTTGGCATTCTTCATTCCACCATGGTTTGCACCGCTTGTGTGTTTTTGAGGAACTTTTCGGAATTGTAATATCAGCTGCAGATATAATTGTTTCGGTGACTCTTTGAACGGCCTCATTTATATTTCGGATCATGACCATAGTATCATCAACGACTGCCAATTGTGTAAATAGCGTCCAATCTGCCCGACTGTACACGTAAGTAGGTACACGTTGCTGCACACTACTACCTCCAGTCTGGGAGATGACGAGTGGGAAATGATCGCTATTATGCAGATCATTCCCTACAAACAATTTTAACAATGGCAGAAGTGAGGGAGAACAAATGGCCAGATCTAGCGAATGAAATGTTCTTGTGGGTAGGTGGAAATAAGTTTTCTCGTCGGTATTCATCAGACAGAGGTTATTAACAGAAATAAATTTCTCTATCTGACGACCGCGAGAATTAATATCAACACTTCCCCACAAAGTATTATGGCCATTGAAGTCACCGAGTAACAAAAATGGACTAGGCAGCTGATCAACTAAATCATCGAGTTCCTCTTGGCGGATGACATCATGTGGTGGCAAATACATACTACAGACTGTAAT
>JAPDSC010165073.1:1139-13559 GCA_026290005.1 Latrodectus geometricus
ATATATATTAGTTTGGGGAAAAAGTAATCCATTATTTTTCGGTAGACGTCTGTAGTGATCGATATCTCGTGAGGTATCTATCAAACAATTTCAGATTTATGCTCGTAAGAAAGGCGGCATTTGACACTAAAATATCCTCTTGCGGTTTTTTGTTTGATTAATTCAGTTACGTACAATGTTTTAAAAACGGAAGACAACAAACAGAAAATTCGATACATTTTTGTTTATCTCTTGTAACGGCGAAAAAGATAGCCGGGTGGCTAAAATTGTGAAAGGCGTTTATCGTCCTATATAAGACTGTAACAACCAGTTACGTACAATTTTTGTTTCGTCGATTCCGTTCGGGTATTTTTGATGTTAGAAATGCACTTCGCATGTGGATACAGCATCGTCGAAAATGTCTATAAAATATCAAAAACGATCGAAGTTAACCGCATGTCAGCAGTCGTAACGCGCAAGATCTAAAAATCTACATGAAGGCTGTTTAGAACCTTTGTACAAAGTGAATCCAAAAGAAGTTACATAAAGTTCACGTAAAAATAATGGATTTCTTTGGAAATAATGGATAATTATTTATGTAAACTTTTAGTAAACTTAATTTAAAGTTTATTTTATTTTTGAGGTAATTTATATATTACTTATTATTTTGAGGTATTTTTTAGATTATGGTGGATAATTTTCTTAAATCATTGCTCTTTAAATTCCAATAAAACAGTTTTGCCTTTATTAGCAAAATTAAATTTAAATTGAAGAAATATGATTTTTTTAATACATTGTTATACATGGTCATTTACATGAAATAAAATGTGTAATAAAAAAACAATATGATTGACTTACTTTCCTGGGCAATTATGGTAACTTTGCCATTTGAAAAACAAACAAAAAAAAAAAACATTTTGTTTCTTTTCTGAATCATAGAAATATACATTGGGTTCCAAATCAAAAAAAGGAAACAAAAGAGATTAAAGAATAAACTTTTCTTTACTTAATATAAAATGAATGAATATAGGAATACTGAATTTGGATGACATGTACATAAAACGGGTAAGTATTGATTGCGGCATAGAAATTAAGTAAATGCATAAAATGATTTACAAAAAAAAGAAAAAACCTTCTAGAATGGTCCTTTACTGAATCTGCTATTATAACAAAAATTGAAAATAAACAACATCTGAATTTTAACAACCAGGGTAACCTCGTGGTGCATTCGACATCTCTACACTCGAAGTACCTTGTTTTGCTCGACGTGTTTCCCCTTTCCTTCCTCTCAAGGTGGAACCCCTATGTCGTATGACCTACGTCTCGGTCACAAAGCGCTAGGTCGAATAGTTCTTTGGAAGCAGATTGTATCAGGCTCACAACTATCCTGACAGCAAATCAGCATAAATTCTATTTGTGTTCAACATTAGTTATTACAGAACCTGATACCTTCGAATATTGTTGTCCAATTATTTCCCCGTTCTTTACTTAATTAAACACTTATATAAAATATAATATTAATAATGAATTGTTTTTTCTTATTGTTTAAAAAGGTAAACTCTGACTGTCTAAAATCAACCTAAATAAAGGAAATGCACATTTTTCTTAAGTGTTTTAGAATTTTAATAATTTTTGGTGTTTGTATGGCCCTGAATTTAATTAAAAACAAATGCACTCAAACATATAATTATTCTTAAACAGAAATAATAATAAATATTTTTATACATATATATTTCTAATTTTGAAATATCTAAAATGATTTAATAGCAAAAATCATAATTTTAATTTCTTGTAGCAATGAAATTGTTCTTCATATTAATTCACTTGTTTGATTGACATAACATTTTTTTCTTAACCGGTTAACATATCAAGTATTTGGAATAATTTGAATTTTAAGTGATGAAAAATTTCTTAAGGAAACACGTCATTGCAATTCTCGATCACGAGATGTTTTTAATTTTGACTAGAAAATTGTTAGAAAACGAAAAAAAATTATAAATCAGTAATATTAGGAACAAAAATGTTATCAAATCTTAGGATTTGATATCAACAAGGTGTCTTAAGAAATGAACAATTTGACACGTTTGAAAAAGGAAATACATGAAAGGAAGCGATATTTGTTTGTAATGTTATCAACATTAATTAAAGTAAAAATATTTTTCAACAATGGTTCCTCAAATAAAAATTACTCTGAAAAACATGAATTTTCTAAAAAAAATAAATACAATAAAGTCACCCAATTTCTTAAAATTCTAGTGATTTTAAAATCTTCTCTGCATGAGATATGACAGAATGAGATAGATCCAATACACTTATCTAAGGGAAAATTGAAATGCCAAAGAAGATTTCAAATTTTAAAGAAACATATTATTCTCGCTCATTACATTCGAAGAATTCGCTCATTTTTCAGATAAAAAAATTCACATATTTTTTTTAGTCATTAAATTCTTCTCTTTCCGAATGCTGTGAAAGAATATTTTTGTAAAAATTCAACGCCCCATTTTGTTCTGCTTAAAATTTAGATCACATTTCAGCTTTAAATTGTCTTTTATGTTGAAATATTATTTTCTTTCATATATTATCATTTAAAAATTTCTAAAAATATTTTTTAAAAAATGAAATATTTATAAATTTGTAGCTTTTAAATAATTTTTTAAATTATAAGGTCATCAGTGTATAAAACAATCTAAAATTTATTTTACTCTTCCAAGAAAAATACAAAATTCTAATAAATATTCGTCAAAATCAAAACAAAAATAAATACAACTATTTTAAATTAGTATTCTTGTGAGAATATACATAACATAATTATTGTATGTTGAAAAGTATGAGCATTGATTCTAAATATATTTGGCAATTAAACTTTGTTATTTTTATTTAAGATTAAAGCATGCTTCATTTTCACTGTAAACTTCAAATGTTATTTGAAGTATTCACGTATACTACAAATAAGTTTATTTTTAAATATTGAAATTTATATGATTTGCTGTTTAATTTAGTGAATTGTTTGTGCATAAGTATATTAAATGTTTAAATAAATTATTTCATTTCATTTTTCACAAATTTTATTGAAATAAATTTTATATTGCATTTTAATTGTATTAAAATACAAATAAAACTGCATTATTGAATTTATGTTCTCAAATAATACTGTTATATTAGTACTAGTCAAAATGACAATAGCATAAAAGAAATCTATTGGAAATGAATTAAGATTTAAATTATTAAGAAATTATTTATTATAATCTTATAAAAGAGTTTCATAGAAACATTGCACAGTATTGAAAAGTAACAGATATCCATTTTTTATCCTGTTATCCTGTTTTTGCAATATTAAAAATAAAAAGCTTTTGACATAATGGAAATCCATAGTTCTTATATTTTATCGGAACAAAAATTTGTGAATGTAAATTAAATTTAAATAAAGTTAAACAAATAATTTTTATTGCTTGAAAATCAACTTTGCCACAAGATTTAATGAAATAATTTACAATACATAAATATTATAAAAATATTTGCAAACTATTTTCTTATAATTTTAATAAGTAAATATTTCTAGAAAGATAACTTTTTGATAGAATTTAATAATTTCAGTTCCCAGCATTTTTTAAAGTACGTTATTTTGAGATTGCATTTGAACAGTTATAATAATAATAATCACAATTCCTGGTGATTCAATGGTCGTTTGAATTGAAAATTTGCTTCGTTTTATTAAGTCGTTGAAAATTCTGTACATAAAATATTCTTTAAAACTAAAAATAAATTTGACAAGAAATGCCAATGTAAAATACCTGAATCTGGATTTCAGTTTCTGAAATGTGCCTTTATATTGAAAAAAACATTTTTTTTAATTATAATTTGGAGGCAAAATAAAGGAAGTAACTTTATTGAACGTATCCGATAAAGTCAGTAGCTCGATTATTAGTAGTCATTTCCAATAGTTAAAAAAATAGGCAAATTGTTGAGAAATTATAATGAAAAAATAAAAGCAGAAAATATTTTGTTTAGTAAAGAAAATATTTTTTAACAGTGGCGGATTCAATTGCAGTACCACATTTTTATAGCTAATATCATAACTGAAGAACTACTTAAAAAGATGTTACATAACGGAAGCATAATCTGTATAAAAAATACTTACAAAACTACGACATAACTACTTACATACTTACATTACATCAGAGTGCGCCATCCAGATTCCAATTGTTTTCAATCTAATTTCCCGGAAGCAGGAGTTAATTCGATTTTACTTTTGACATTTATTTAGTCTAGTAGCAATCCGTGTTCTACCTCCAGTAAACACGAAATATCTTAACTAATCATCAAAATCTACATGTAGAAGATTTTTATGATTTTAATATCTCAACAAAGTTGATAAGTTTATATTTATAGATTTTTAAACTTAGCCTTTTTTGTCGACTACCCAAATTATTTTTCATTAACAGAGAGAGAGATTTGTAAGTCGCGTTCTAAAACTTATTTCATCATTATGGAATATATTTAAAATTTTAGCAGTGTGTTTCGATTTTATTCTATTTCCTTTACTTAAGCACAGAAAACTTTATATTGTTATTGCTTTGAAACCTTTTTTTAAAGGAATAACTTCAAAAACCGTAAAAATCCCTCTGTGATAAATCTCACCCAAACACACACTCACAATAAATATATATATATATATATATATATATATATATATACTATAACTTCCGCATTTTTCATACAAAAGATATCCTACAAATTACTCTCAAATTTCAACCGCATCTCCTTAAAGGTTGCTTTGAGAAAATTCTTTTTGTTTATTTTCTTTGCTTTGAAATGAAATTTACCTAATTTTAATGTATAGGCGTAAGACAATTTCACAGCTCTTGTATATTTAGGAAGCTTAAATATTTTTACTATTTAAAGTCAGCGTTATAATTTGTGTGCTTTAGAGATTACTTAATATATGTCATCAGGAGATTTTGATATACCTGTAAATATTCTACAAAGTGAATAAAAACTTAAACATAAATATTACTAATATTAATTTTTTAATTTTGAAAAGAAATTTTAGATTTAAAATGACGACCCTATAAACTTTACATATACATGCACGAGATAGTTTTATATAATGTGTAAAATCTGTCTCGCGTACTCTCTTTATCTCCCTCAAGCAGTCAGTTGACTTGCTTTAAATCTGGAAAATGATTTCATTACATTATGCCTTAATTTTTAATGTGCTACAATGCATTAAAAGATATTTCCATTTTATAATTCAATTTTTGTTTCTGTTCTCTAAGATTCAAATTGCAAAAAGGATTAAATTTATCAGAATAGGATTTTGTATTCCAAATTTATGTAGAATTGTTTTTGAATACTTTTTAAGTAAATATTACATTACTGGTACATACGGAGCTGTTGGCTCATTTTCTGAAACCAGATATTTGGTTAAAGAAATTCATTATTTTTACATGAACAGGCTTTATTTATTTGTTTTTGATTTGCTTTGTGCAAATGATTCAAACTGTTTGGCGGACGATCTTTAACTTCTGGACTGCTAACATGCTGGTTAACTTTGGACATGTTTGTAATTTTATCGATATTTTGGACGATGGACTTACCTGTGCGAAGTACAGCTTTTACTTCAAATATACGTGAATGGAATCGATGAAACCAAAATTACATGTAACTGGTTGCTACAGTATCGGAATCATATAAACACATTCTAATTTTCAACTCCTATATTTTTACCGTTATCAAAGATAAACTGTGAATGTATTGTATTTTTTCTTTGTTTATTTCCATTTTTAACCCCCTGTACCTTATAGTTACCTTTACAAATTTAAAGAATATTTTACTATCAGCTTTAGTTTAATATAAAGTATAAATTATTGTTTCTAATAATTTAAACAATCTCAAGTTCACATTTATTTTGTTGCAATCAGTGTGCTACAAAATTACAAAAATCCCAATTTACTGTGTAAGTCATTTCAGTTTATTTAATACCGACGAATTTAATCTTGTAAAATAAAGCTGTACATTCATTACCATTTGTTGCTTTTTATAATTTTTAAATGCTATAAATTTTATATTTCTAAAAAAAATAATATAAAAAACGAAAAATTTTATAGTTATATGGATTATTTATTGGAATTTCCGAGTTTCCGCAAACACGCATGTTGGTGATGTTATACAATACAATGATTTGTTACAGTGTAATATGAATTTATACAAATAAATTGCAGAACAAAATTTATACAAATAAATTTTTCACATTTGCTGGAAGCTATCTTCAGGTTTTAATGAACTGTAATTGAAATAAATTAGGTTTCTGTCTAGCTTCCTTCAATGCTAATTATTTTAAAAAGAAATTGCGCAAAGAGAAACATTTCATCCCACTCATAAGATGCTATCAACTGATATACCTAATAAAATAAAAGGTAGGCGTCATATTTTGATCAGTTAAAACCAATATTTTTAGTGAACTATCAATAAATTATTGCTTTAACATCAATAATTAAAAGATCAATAAAATTTTGAAAACGTGTACCAAAACCATTTACTTTGGTTTGTAATCAAATAAGTGATTTTTATACACAAACTGAACTTTTTGTTTAACCCAAAATTGACATTTTAATTCCAAGACGACCTTTGGTAAAGTTTGAGTAAATTTGAGTTTGTTTTTCCTTGAAAATGTTTTTTTTTTTTTAAATTTTGAAACTAGGAACATCATGGGACAAAAATGTGTGGAATACATATTTTTAAAAATCAGGAAGGGAAGAATAAATCGAGATCTTTCAAAATGTAATGAGGTCTTTAGTAGACATGTTTAATATGCTTTTATGAAAATCATGGTCAAAAGATTTAAATAGATATGATAAAGGAATTTATATAGAATATCCAAAATGGCGATTTCCAACAAAAAGAAAACTTTTATAAAGAACTTGTTAATAATTTACGGAATCATTGGCGTGTGGAAAACGCTGAAAAATAAACACTATTTTCAATAAAAGTTATTTTTCTGAAAATTATTTTTAGCAGTTGAATGAAAAAAGTTATCATTTAGAAAGAAATAGGATTCTGGAGAGAAATAATAACTTTTTATATCATAGGAAAGGAAAAACTTTCATTAACTTTCATGCATACCAATATATTCATTTTTAAGATTTGTCACTGACGAATTCGAAAATAAATATGGCTTTATAATTTGAAAAATAGTAACAAGTATATTCAATATTATTATAAACATGTCTTTTTTTTATTCCAATAATTTTTTGTAGATGGCGGAACTGCTAATATAGTCTGTAAGCAATTCATACCCTCCGAATAAATAAGAAAAAGAATTAAATAAACAATGGACCGCTTATTCAGGTGTTTCACAATGGAATCATGAAAAACACCTAAGCATCCAATTGACAACTGTGAAACAAATTATCATTATTAAACTATGCTGGAGTCAAACCCAAGACCCTTCGACTGTGAAAATCAGTATCTTCTCATTGTTTGCTAAGTCCTTTTTCACTTTACACCGCATTGTGTATTGGCCAAAGGCTGTTGTAAAGCATCTTAACATCATATAAAGCTTTACATCTAAATTCAAGTACTAGTAAAACAGGCACATCTATGAATCAGTACTTACTCCTTCGGAATATAAAGTTGTTTCTGCGTTTTTATCATTATAAATTTTTGCATCATACGCTATTTTTCCGAAAATCTTATTGATGGGGAAACATATACTTCAAACTATAAATGTTTCCAAAATTATTTCAAAATAGTGAACATTTTTGTAAGAACAGTTTAAATTCACCCTCTGAAAATGTTTTTTAAAAGCCTTTATGTTTTTCAGTTAGTTTTTAATTATTTTATATTTAGTATTATTAAGTGAGTCATGATAGTGTTCAAAGTAAAATAATGCAATCATGTGCCGACATAGCTTCTGATTCTACCTGAAGCTATTTATAATACACTACTGGCCATTAAAATTGCTACACCAGGAAGAAATGCAGATAACAAAATGATATTTATTGGACAAATATATTATACTAAAAATAACAAGTGATTAAATTTTCAAAAAATTTGGCTGGATAGATCCTGAGAAATCAGTACCCAGAACAACCACCTCTGGTAGTAATAACAGCAGTTATACGCCTGGCCATTGAGTCAAACAGAGATTGGATTGCATGTACAGGTACAGATGCCCATGCAGCTTCAACACGATGCCAAAGTTCATCAACCGTAGTGACTGGCGTTTGGTCACGAGCTAAACGCTCGGCAACCATTGACCAGACGTTTTCTATTGGTGAAAGATCTGGAGAACGTGCTGGCCAGGGCAACAGCCGAACATGTTCCGTATCAAGGAAGGTCCGTACAATACCGGCAACATGCCGTCGGGCATTATCCTGCTGAAACGTAGGGTTTCGCAGGGCTCGAACAAAGGGTAGAGCCACGGGTCGTAACACGCCAGAAATGTAACGTGCACTGTTCAAAGCACCGTCAATGCGAACAAGAGGTGACCGAAACGTGTATCCAATGGCACCCCATACCATCACGCCAGGTGATGGGCCGGTATGACGATGACGAATGCACGCTGCCAGTATGCGTTCACCACGATGCCGCCAAATACGAATGCGATCATCATGATGCTGCACACAGAACCTGGATTCATCTGAAAAGATGACGTCTCGTCATTCGCTCGTCCAGATTCGTCGTTGATCACACCATTGAAGGTGCTCATGTCTATGACGCAGCGTCAAGGGAAGCCGCAGCCATAGTCTCTGAACTTAGAGTCCATGCTGCTGCAAACGTCGTCGAACTGTTCGTGCAGACACTTGTTGTCTTCCAAACGACCCCGTTTCTTGACTCACGGCTCGTGACGTGGTTGCACAATCCATTACGGCCATGCGGATAATATGCCTGTCTTCTCGGCTGCTAGTGATAGGTGGCCGTTGAGATCCCGCATGGCGTTCCGTATTACCGTCCTGAACCCATCGATTCCATATTCTGCTAACAGTCATTGGATCTCGACCGACGCGAGCAGCAATACTGTGATAAGATAAACCGCAATTACAGTACGCTACAATTCGACCTTTATCAAAGTCAGAAATGTGCTGGTACGCATTTCTCCTTCTTACACGAGGCATTACAACAACTTTTCACCAAGCAACAACATTCAAATACAATTTGTGTATGAGGAACCGGCTGAACAATTTCCTCATTTAAACACAATGTAGGTGTCACTACTGGCGCCTGCTTTGTCTGAAATCGCTGAAAAGCTAATCATTTGCATATCACAGCACCTTCTTCCTTTCGTATAAATTTCACGTCTGTAGCATGTCGCCTTCTTGGTGTAGCAATTTTAATGGCCAGTAGTATATTTCCAGAGTTGAATGTTTAATTTTTCAATAGTTAAATAATTTTACTAAAACATCAAATAATTTAGTAACTTTGGTAGAATTATTTTTCATTTTTCTTAAATTGCTTTTGAGCATATATTTCCATATTTATTGTACTGTGATATATTTTATAAGATTCAGACAGTTTAAATGTAATCAAGAATAAAATTAGGAAACATGGCACTTTTTCCTTTGATGACAAATAACCTAATATCATCGATATTAATTAACAAGGAAATAGATATCATTGCTTGCATCTATTTCTGGTCATTTAAAAATACCAATAAATATAGCATTAATGGCTAAAGTGATATGCATTCCCGAATCTATACCCTCGTAATTTAAAGCTGAAAATTCACAGACTTGGGCACAAGTAACATTGAAATTCATTGCAACTGTGATTTTGAAAAACGTGCTCCAGGCTCGTTGGAATCCATAACTACGAACACGAAGCATGGAAGGAACTACAGGAACTACAGATGCAAATATATTTTTACATGAGTGCATTAAAATTCTATACATGTCTACCATTTTTATAATATTTAAATGCAAATAAGCAATCTGAAAATAGCTCAAATATTTAGTTGATGGTGAGACACCCCAAGATCTCATTCGATTATTTTATATTAACTGCCCAAGAATTCATAGGACATTCGCTTAATTAATAAAGTTAGAGATTATTGTTTTTCAGATGCTTGTCTCTTATGACCTTGAGATGTGCCTTTAACTCCTTTCCTTACATTTCACAGTCAAGGATTTATAAATAAGCATGAATCCATGCAAATATAAATATGTTCCAAACATTCAACAGTTTTGGTACGGTCAGGGCATTTTAAAGAGCTCAAGACTGGAAAGAGAAATTTAATAGCCCCATCATCTGGATTCCAGTAAAAGCAAGTCTATGAATCGGATCAAAATTATGTTTTTATGAAAACACATTTTTGCACCACAATACTATTTAAAATACCAAATTCAGATAGGGGATGCGTTCAATTTAAATTTGATATTATATTTGCCAATATATCAATTTATTCATATGCAGTTCTTTTCAAAAATATTTTTTTTATGGAATTTCTGTATTATAAATAGTTTTTGATGTTAAATTGTATTTTTCGGTATTCTTTCTCATCTCATCAAAAAGGTAATTTTTTTTTAAATAATTTTCCTGTAAAAATCTATTGACATTTTGAGATGATATAGTCATTAGCCTTCAAAATACATATACATGCAATATTCGTTTCTAGTTCATTCCTTTATATTCAACCCTAATGCTCATTTTACAACAACTTTAGATAAATGAGGCCAATAAAATCTACTTTTTGCTTAACAGAAATTTTTAGTTGAATATTGTTATTATTTTCCATCAAGAAATCCAAAAGTTCCAATGCGTACTAACTTTTGTCCTACCATTTTAATGGAAATAATACTTCGAGAAGTATTGCTGAATTTCTCCTATCCGTTTTTATTGCAGTATTTGTATACTTGATTAGATATCTGTTAAATAATACTTAATGAATTATTTTGGAAGTCATGCCTTTCTGTGATAATGCAATAATTATTGCAATCCTTAGAAATATTAATTTCTAGTTATTGCAACTAATGTGCACTATTTAAATCAAAATTATTTATGTTACAATAAAATATGTTTAACTACTTATAAATCATGAACAATTAATGCTACTTTTCAAAGTTTTTGTTTTAATATATAAAATGTGCTTGAAATACATAAATAAATCAACTATTTGATAATTTTCATAAAGCTCTTTAATAACATAGCGTTCCTCATTTATTTACTACTAAAAAAGTCAGATAATAGTTTTAAGCATTTTTTAATCTTAAACTATTTTGTATTAACATGAGTACGTTGATAATTACATGGTCTTTCCATTGGGCTTATTTTTGTCAAATATAAATTTAACAATATTTTTAATCAGTAATATATTAGCATTTATTCAAGAGTGTGCCAGAAATATGACAACATATAAAGCTGAGTAAGTTTAAAAAAATTTTTCATATTTTTTTAACTTATCCATTTGTTAATTTTATGACGAAAAATTATTTTTACCAAATGTTTTTTATAAAGAAAAATTTTTATTGAGAGTTTATTTATTACCAATTAACATAGTCAATCACAACTTATTAAAAGTTGTATTTATATTCAATAATAAGCACTAGTATTTCATTATATAGAAATGCTAGATATCTAACAAATTATAGTTTTACTGTATAAACTACCTACTGCTCAAATTGAAAATATATAAGTATTGTTCATTAATTAGTCTATGAATCAATACACATATTTTAATCATAATAAACATATGCATTTAATGTTGATTAAAGAAGTACATATTAATATTGAATCGGCACGAGCATACATTATAAAAAATTAACAGCATTTTACCGTTACACCCTTTATTATGATAAACACATACTATGCAAATGACAAACGTATTTTGAACATAAATTAATAAAGCAAAAACAGTGATTTTAATTTTACCTGCATTTCAGTTACAGCATCTATATTTTTTCGTAAGATATTTCTCTTTCTCTACTTCGAGATGAAACTCGCTGAAATCATTTTTAGGACTGCCTTAGTATTAGATTTTCATATCATCACATTGATTTTAACAATCATTTTACATTGTTTCAATTAGAGCATTGAACTTTGAGAGCATAGAGCATTGAGCAGCGAAAATTGGGGGAAATCCCCCCCCCCGTCATCAAATTTGGGACGAGACCTAATAAAAAAAAAACTGTCGCCGCCAGGATTATCATGGAAAATCATCCCCCCCCCCGTCGTTAAATTTAGGACATGAGACCGCACAGAGCGGCCGCCTACCCAGGATCGGCCCTGTCTATATAATTATATATACGCGTTCCGGTAAAAAAAAAATAGCACATTACCACTGGTGAAATATATCTTCAATAAGTATTTTCTTCTATAATATTTTTCTTAAAAAATTGTAAAATGGAAATAACTTTTTAAAAAAAGCTCCGCAACATTTATAAAATTCATAGTAGAGTAATTTTTATTCCTATGATTACGCATATTTTGTCACTGGTAGTTTCGTCA